>JAJSRW010000199.1:0-86424 GCA_022414725.1 Microglena sp. YARC | reverse complement strand
ATTAGTCTGCTGACCAAACACGACCAGCCTGACTGATACGAGCAACCTAGGCGTATCCGCCTTGTTCATTCTGCTTCGACACCGCCTTATCGTCTTTTTCAAACCTGACATCTAAATCGTTGTATGTTGGTATATGTACGTGTGTATTATGATGATGTATGTAATGTATGTATTATGTATATATATGTATTATGTATGGTTATATCGTACCCTACGCCTGCGACACTACCACCAGGTGCCTGACTACACAAAACACCTTTAGGCGCATCCTCTTGGTGTTCGTATCAGCTTGCGTGCGATCGGTCTTATCTTCCTTTCAACCTGACATCTTATTGCCCATTCATGCAGTGTTGTATGTATGTATGTATGTATGATGTATGTATGTAGTGTATGATGTATGTATGTTGTATGTATGTATGTAGTTATTATTGTATGTATGTATGTATGTATGTATGTTTATGTATGTATGTATGCATGTTTGTATGTATGTATGTACTATTGTATGTATGTATTTATGTATTGTATGTATGATGTATGTATGTATGTATGTATGTATGAATGTATGCATGCAGTTTTGTATGTATGTATGTATGGTATATATGTGTGTGTGTATGTATGTATGTATGTATGTAATGTATGTATGTATGTAGTATGTATGTATGTAGTGCATGCACGTATGTTATATGATCTTTGTATGTTACAATCCCACGGGTAGGCAACGAAATATCCACACAAATAGATATCCCGATGGGCACCCGGAAAAAAAAGACAAAAAGAACAAACTCGACAAAAAGAACATGTACACACAAGGCAAAAACACCAAATACGGGGGGGGAACTTTGGTGTTGGGACCTTTTATGAATAAATAAAGAAAGAAATAGTACGTTTATCACAAGCGGAGGTTGAGGGCCAGCCTGTTACTTGCACTGGGCCAACCAACCAATTGGACGGGCCAACACCAAAACTGGGGCCAAACACTAATTATGTCGCAACTACTGTGTCAGGTGCATCTTGTGGATTTCTGCAAAGCATGAAACACACAGTAAGGTGAGGAACTGATAGATTGTTTTCTATCAATAGTGAGATCCACAACATGCATGAAATTATAGACAGTAACAGTGCATAAATTTAAGACAGAACAGTGGCATGAAATAGATACGTAACTGCTGGCATGAAGATTATAGACAGTAACATGGCATGAAATTTAGATACTTAACTGTGGCCATGAAATTATAGACAGTAACAGTGCATGAAATAATACTGTTAACTGTGGCATGAAATTATAGACAGTAAACAGTGGCATGAAATTAGATACTGTAACTTGGCATAAATATAGACAAGTAACAGTGCATGATTATAGACAGAACATGCATGAAATTATGATACTGTAACTGTGGCATGAAATTATAGGACAGTAACAGTGCACGAAATATAGACAGTAAACATGTTCATGAAATTGATAGAACAAGTGACAGTGGCATGATTAATACTGAACGTGGCATAAAAACCAGAAATTATAACAGGCACAGTACGATTATTGCTTGTGGCATGTCACGGACCATGTGTTAATATGTATTCAGGAGGAGATGTGTGTGTTCTGCCAAGCAAAGAATCAAATTTGTGACCGCCACCTAGGTTTTCCAGCTTCAGATGTACTGGGGTCTGTGATTGAATTAGGTTCTCTGATCGCGGATTTTGTGGTGTTGATGCAGAGCATCAACATACAGCAACATACTGCAAGGTGAGCAACATACAGCAACAGCAAACATTACAACAACAGTACAGCAACATTACAGCAAGGTGAGGCAACATACAAGCAACAGTAACATACAACAACATGCAGCAACATACAGCAAGTGAGCAAACATAAACAGCATGACAGCAACATACAACAACATACAGCAACTTACAGCAAGGTGAGCCAACATACAGATACAGGCAACATACAACAACATACAGCAACATTGCAGCAATGATGACAACATACAGCATACAGGCAAACATACAACAACATGCAGCAACAACAAGCAACATACAACATACAGCAACATGCAGCAACATACACAACATACAGCAGTGAAGCAACTCATATATTGTGTTTCTGTCACATAGTGAGATCGCTTACAGTGCATAAAACAGATATTATACAGCCACAGTATGCACAGACAGTAAGGTGAGAAAAACATGCTTGCATGTAAGGTGCTAAGTTAGGAAAGTGCTAGTACCCTAGCAAGTTCACTAATTGTAAGCCCAATGAATCAATAAAATATACGCTTATTACAAGGCGTTAGGTTGAGGGAGCCGCCTGTTGCTTTCACTGGGCCAACCACCAATAGGGGGTGAGGTGGGTGGTGGGGTTGAGTGGTGGGGATATCACCAACATACAGCAATGGCAACATACATTAAGGCGAGAAAAAAAACATGCTTGCAGATGTTGGCCAGTACCCTTGCAAGTTGATTACTTCTAGCAAGTATATACTAGTCGACAAAGAATAAAAGGGTAACCCTGGGGGCTCCAGCCGTCCAGGAAGGGGGTTCCGCAAAAAACAATGCTTGCTAGTAGTATAGTGATTATTAAAAAGGTTGCTAGTACCCTAGCAAGTATTACTTCTAGCAAGTATTACTACTGTTAACCGTTTTCTATTCAAAAAGTGAGATTATCTTCATTAATCTGAGTACTTCAAATAACAGTGATCGGAGTGTACTGAGATACCATCACAAGCTAGTGCACTTAGAACTGACCACAGATCAGCTTCTAGCCCACCGCTAAATCTCAGGCAGTAGCCCAGTGGCGCGCAGGAAGCTGGCCTGGAGGCTGCTGCTGTAGCTGAAAATAAAACACTGGTGTAGGCCCAGGGGCTTCTCCGAGCTGCCTGGAAGTGCTGCTGGTAGCCGAAAAGAAAAACATTTGCGTTAGGCCCAGGGGGGCTTCTCCGGGAGCCTGGCCTGGAAGCCTGCTGCTGGTAGCCGAAAAAAGAAAACACTGGTTTAGGCCCGGGGCTTCTCCGGCGAGCTGCCCTGGAAGCTGCTGCTGCGTACCGAAAGAAAACACTGATGCGTTAGGCCCAGGGCCCTTCTTAGGACTGCCTGGAGGCTGCTGCCGTAGCCGATTAAAAGCAGTGCAAACAAAGGGAAGAGCCACGTTTAAAGGTTTCTAGAGTAACATATAACATATTTATATGTATCGTTCAATATCATATGGTACATCAATATATTGTATGGAATTGTGGTGATATTGTACGATACAGTGTACCATATATAATGTATTGTATGGAATTGTGGTGATATTGTACGATACAATGTACAATATATAATATAATTTGTATGATATATTGCTCGATAATCTTGGAAACTAGATGATATTTACAAACCATCGAAAACAGTATTAAAACAATGTTTGGGGTTCAATTCATCAACGCTTTTCTTTCTAGGCCCTTCCTGTCACGGTTTGGCAAGCTCATTTAGCCTATTTGGGCCTACACCTGAGACTGGAACTACATTCAACCCTGCATATTTACTTACCCTAAATTCATCACTGTATTTCCCACGGTGGTTGACAATCTGCAGGACAGGAGGTGATTGTTGTTGTTGTTGTTGTTGTTGTTGTTGTTGTTGGTGGTGGTGGTGGTAGATGGTGCTGCTGTTGTTGGTGTGTGCGTTGTGTGTTTTCCTCAGTGGTTGACAATCTGCACGTCAGGAGGGGATGTGGTGTTGGTGCAGGTGTTGGTGTGTGTGCGTTGTGTGTTGGTTCTGTTTTGTTTCCCTTGCAGCTTCATGGGTTCAGGTCTCCTCCAGGGACAGAGTCCTAGTAGCTTTAGTAGGGGCGGCCCGGGGTGTTCTGGGGGCCTTAATGTGGTAGCGATGCCGGATAGGTAGCGGGAAAAAACTTATTTATATGGCTCCTAACAGCTTTTTTGCCCAAAGAAAAACATCAACCCCAAAGACTCTAATGTGAAGCAACTACCTTACACCAAGGCACATCATTTAGCCCACTTGTAGCATCATGTAGCACCTAGACCATTTAGCAATTGTGCTACATGTAGCCCCTAGCTACATGTCGCCCCTAGCTACAACATATAACCCTAGCTACATGTAACACTAGCTACATGTACCACCTAGCTAAATGTCGCCCCTAGCTTACATGTACCACCTAGCTACATGTAACCTAGCTACATGTAACACCTAGCTAATGTAAACCTAGCTAAAATGTACATTAGGCTGTACTAGTACGAACCCTAGCTACACTAGCCACCTAGCTACATGTAACACCAGCTACATGGCACCTAGCTAATGTAACACCTAGCTACAATGTAACACCTAGCTACATATACCCCTAGGCTACATGTAACACCCGTAGCTACATTACAGCCCCTAGCCACATGTAACAAAACCTAGCCTACATATAACCCCTAGCGTACATGTTAACACCCAGCTACATGTAACCCCTAGCTACATGTAACCCCTACTACAAATTAACCCCTAGCTACATGTACCCCTAGCTACATGTTAACATGTAACCCCTAGCTACATGTAACCCCTAGCTACATGTAACCCCTAGCTACATGTAACCCCTAGCTACATGTAACCCCTAGCTACATGTACCACCTAGCTACATGTACCACCTAGCTATATGTAACACCTAGCTACATGTAACACCTAGCTAAATATAGCCCCTACCTAGCTACATATAGCCCCTGGCTACATGTAGCCCCTAGCTACATGTACCACCTAGCTACATGTCACAACTAGCTACATGTACCACCTAGCTACATGTACCACCTAGCTACATGTAACACCTAGCTAAATATAGCCCCTACCTAGCTACATATAGCCCCTGGCTACATGTAGCCCCTAGCTACATGTACCACCTAGCTACATGTAACAACTAGCTACATGTTACACCTAGCACTTACCAACCTGGCTACATTAAAACACCTAGCTACATGTAACACCCAGCTACATGTAACCCCTAGCTACATGTAACCCCTAGCTACATGTAACCCCTAGCTACATGTAACCCCTAGCTACATGTAACCCCTAGCTACATGTAACCCCTAGCTACAAGTAACCCCTAGCTACATGTAACCCCTAGCTACATGTAACCCCTAGCTACATGTAACCCCTAGCTACATGCAACCCCTAGCTACATGTAACCCTAGCGCTACATGTAACCTAGCTACATGTAACCCCTAGCTACATGTAACCCCTAGCTACATGTAACACCTAGCTACATGTAACACTTAGCTACGTGTAGCACCTTGACAAATACCCTGGAGTCAAAGAATTGTAGAAGAGAATAGTTGAAGGAGAGTTAAAGGAAAAAATTGGCGGAGAGCGTTCTTGACGGAGCGACAGGTGGCAACAGATGCGAATTATTAACGAGACTGTTGGCTGACGTGTCTGGCTTGTCTTGGTCAGAGGGATGGTCGGTCGGTTGGTCGGTCGGTTGGACGGACAAATGGGTAACCCTGGGGGCTAGGGAGCGGAAAAACAATATATGGCCACTAACAGCTACTAACAGCTACTAACAGCTGGAGTCAAAGGATTGGAGGAGAGAAAAGTTAAAAGAGAGAAGAGTGATTCAAGACCAGGGATTTTTTTTTCTGGAATACATTCCAATTTGAATACGAGACCCAGTTTTGGCCTAAATTGCCGGAATAAGTTCTTTTTTTTTTACTGGAATTGACTAAAATTGACCCAAATCGACCCAAATCGGAATAAGGATCCTGTTTTATGAGGAAAATAGGGAGGAATAAAATAAAAAGGAATAAGATTTCCTCTTTTTGATTTGAAAAAAATATCCCTGTTCAAGACCTGGAGCTGAGGAGATGAAAAGTCCAAAGTACAACGCAAGTGACGCAGAAAATTGGTGGAGAGTGTTGTCTATCGGAGCGACAGCTGGCACTCGATGACAATCGAGTGCAGCAGACCGAAGCTAGGGTTTACGTTTGGGCTAGGGGCTAGTTAGGGCCAGGGTTACGTGCCGACAACACAACAAACAAACAATATGGCAAACAAACGGACAACAGGGTGAATCTAGGGGCTCCCGCCCCCCAGAAGGGAGGGCTCCGCCAAAAATGAGAAAGCTATCCATAACATATTATATGAATAATGCATACATATCCATAATACAAGCGATCCATAATGTAAGCATCGGAGGGGCCTGTTGGTAATTAAGAGCCTGAATCAAAGATCCATGCAAGCCCTGTGCAGCGTTGCGTGTGTGTTTGTGTATGTGTGTGTGTGTATATGTTTGTGTGTGTGTGTGTGTGTGTTAGTGTTGGTTGGGGAATGTGTGTGTGTGTTTGATGGTGGGGGAATGTGTATGCAAGCGCTGAGGGAAATTGGCGGAGTGTTTGGCAACAGAATGAAAGGTGGCAACAATGGAGCTGAACGAAGCCAGTTAGTTAGGAGACAGTTGGCTGACGTGTCAGACTTCATTTCTCTTGTCGGTCGCACAAACGGACAACGGGGCGAATCTGGGGGCTCCCAAATCTGGGGGCATCAAAGATCCATACAAGCTCCCTCTCCACAAACGTCCCCCCTCCTCTAAGCTATGATTGACATCCATCCAATCACTTACCAAATTAGTCTTGGTCAAGTCGGTATTGTTATCCCATTTCTCCTGGTACTTCAGCCAACAGTCGCCTGCACAGCCGGAGAACAAGTGTTGTCGTTATGTTGTTAATCTGTTGATGTTGATGCTGATGTTGATGATGTTGATGCTGATGTTGATGATGCTGATGTTGATGATGTTGATGCTGATGTTGATGCTGATGTTGATGATGTTGATGCTGATGTTGATGATGCTGATGTTGATGATGATGATGCTGAATGATGTTGATGCTGATGTTGCTGATGTTGATGATGCTGAAGTCGATGATGCTGATGTTGATGCTGATGTTGATGATGTTGATGATACTGATGTTGATGATGATGCTAATGTTGTTGATGCTGATGTTGATGATGCTGATGTTGATGCTGATGTTGATGATGTTGATGATGCTGATGTTGATGATGATGCTAATGTTGATGACGCTGATGTTGATGTTGATGTTGATGATGCTGATGTTGATGTTGATGATGCTGATGTTGATGATGATGCTAATGTTGATGATGCTGATGTTGATGTTGATGATGTTGATGCTAATGTTGATGATGCTAATGTTGATGTTGATGATGCTGATGTTAATGATGTTGATGATGTTGATGCTGGTGTAATCCTGCACAGCTGGAGGGCAAGTGTTGTCATTATGTTGATCATCTGTTGTTGTTGATGCTGATGATGTTGATAATGCTGATGCTTATGTTGATAATGCTGGAGCTGATGTTAATGATGCTGATGATGTTGATGCTGATGGTGATGATGTTGATAATGGTGTAATCCTGCACAACTGGAGAGTCCCATTTGTCTCATTTCTCCTGGTACTCCAGCCAACAGTCACATGCACAGCCGGAGAACAAGTGTTGTTGTTATGTTGATCATCTGTTGATGTTGATGCTGCTGATGTTGATGATGTTGATAATGATATTGATGCTGCTGCTGCTGATGTTGATGCTGCTGACGTTGATGATGATGTAATCCTACACAGTCGTAGAGCAAGTGTTGTCGTAATGTCCATCTTCTGTTGATCTTGATGCTGATGATGTTGATGATGTTGATGATGTTGATGATGTTGATAATGTTGATGCTACTGCTGCTGCTGCTGCAGATGATTTTGATTTTGACATTGATGATACTGATGATGTTGCTGATGCTGATGACTCTGATGATGTTGATGCTGATGCTGATAATGTTGATGCTGATGCTGATGATGTTGATGATGCTGATGATTCCGGTGATGTTGGTGCTGATGCTGATGCTGATGCTGCTGATGTTGATGATGTTGATGACGTTGATGTAATGATAAAAGGTAATGATAACGCCTGGTGGGGCGTGGTGTCAAGGGAGCCCGTCGTACGCGGGTGGGGAGCGGTCTCCTACCTCAACTGGACAAGCTACCATCGCGGTTGACGACTACCTGCAACGCCATGAGCGACCGAAGGGGGAGTTGAACCCCCGACTCTTCATTCTTATAGTGATTCAGTCTACCACTAGACCAATGTATATCACTGAAAGAGGCTATGACGTTGATGATGCTGATGTTGATGATGCTGATGTTGGTGATGCTGATGATGTTGGTGATGCTGCTGATGATGTTGGTGTTGATGCTGCTGCTGCTGATGATGTTGATGTTGGTGATGATGTTGATGTTGATGATTTTGGTGATGGTGCAATCCTGCACAGACGGAGGGCAAGTGTTGTCGTTGTGCTGATGATTTGTTGATGTTGACGATGCTGATAATGCTGATGATATTGATGATGCTGATGATGTTAATGATGCTAATGATTTTGATGATGTTAATGCTGCTGATGCTGATGTTGATGATGCTGATGCTGCTGATGCTGATGTTGATGATGCTGATGCTGATGCTGATGTTGATGTTGATGATGCTGATGCTGATGATGTTGATGTTGATGATGTTGATGATGGTGTAAATATGCACAGCCAGAGATCAAGTGTTGTCGTAATGTTGATCTTCTGCTGATTTGATTTTGATGATGTTGATGATGTTGGTGCTGATGGTGATACTCATGACAAAAAAAAAAAAACAAAAAACATAACCAAAATTAAGCTTACCTGTCTTATGGTCGTGGATGTCCATGGTCCAGTTCACACCACTGAGGTGGCCGCACCACGCACACGCATTGCAGTAGCTCAGTCCAGACCAGACCAAATCAAATCAAACTAGTCCCAACCCAAACTAACCAAACCAAAACCAAATAAACCCAACCCAAGCCTACCTGTCTTATGTGTGTGGATGTCCACGGTCCAGCATACACCGCTGGGGTGGCCGCACCATGTCCACACATTGCAGTAGCTCAGTCCAGACCAGGCCATGTCAAATCAAACTAATCCCAACCAAAACGAACCCAACCAAAACCAAGCAAACCCAAACCAAACCGAGCCTACCTGTCTTATGTGTGTGGATGTCCATGGTCCAGCATACACCACTTGGGTGGCCGCACCATGTCCACACATTGCAGTAGCCCTGGACACCAGCTGGCAGGTTTGGGGCGCGGAATTCCTTACACTGCCGGCAGCAGTCTGCAGCAGAGATTCCCTTGTTGGTAAGGCCCCACTGGATGCCATTCCCTGTACATGGCAGTACAGAGGGTTATTAATGATGGGACGTTAACAACAAGATGTGGTCTTCCTAGCACTGCCGGCAGCAGTCTGCAGCAGAGATTCCCTTGTTGGTAAGGCCCCACTGGATGCCATTCCCTGTACATGGCAGTACAGAGGGTTATTAATGATGGGACATTAACAAAAAGCTGTGGTCTTCCTAGCACTGCTGGCAGCAGTCTGCTGCAGAGATCCCCTTGTTTGTAAGGCCCCACTGGATGCCATTCCCTGTACATGGCAGTACAGAGGGTTATTAATGATGGGACGTTAACAACAAGTTGTGGTCTTCCCTACACTGCCGGCAGTAGTCTGCAGCAGAGATTCCCTTGCTGGTAAGGCCCCACTGGATGCCATTCCCTGTACATGGCAGTACAGAGGGTTATTAACTTATTTATCATTGGATGTCTAGTGATTTCACCCAATTTGATGATTTGACTACACAGAGGGATCCCCTTGTTGATAAGGCCCCACTGGATGCCATTCCCTGTTCAGGACAGTGAAGAGGGTTATGCTTCATTTGATTTTCTATTGATTTCACCCAATTTGGAGATTTGATTACACAGAGAGATCCCCTTGTTGATAAGGCCCCACTGGATGCCGTTCCCTGTACAGGACAGTGAAGAGGGTTATGCTTCATTTGCTTTTCTATTGATTTTCACCAAATTTTGAGATGTGATTACACAGAGTGATCCCCTTGTTGGGAAGGCCCCACTGGATGCCGTTCCCTGTACAGGACAGTGAAGAGGGTTATGTTTCCTTTGATTTTCTATTGATTTTCACCCAATTTGATGATTTGACTACACCGAGGGACCCCCTTGTTGATAAGGCCCCACTGGATGCCGTTCCCTGTTCAGGACAGTGAAGAGGGTTATGTTTCATTTGATTTTCTATTGATTTTCACCCAATTTGGAGATTTGATTACTCAGAGAGATCCCATTGTTGGTAAGGCCCCATTGGATGCCGTTCCCTGTGCAGGAGAGTCAGGCTTTACGCATACAGTAGCTACAATGATACCCATGTACACACATATAGTTAGAGAACGGCAATATGATATCGTATGATATCATATGATATCATACGATGCTGGCTGTTGGTCTAGGCTATTGTCACCATTTATATACAATATCATATGCTGCATTTTGTATGATATCATATGATATCATACTCGCCTTTGGACAACATCATATGTTTTTCCGGTCCCTACATATAGTGATATAGTAGCTACACTGCTACACAGCTACGATAGCTTACCGTCCTAGTCACCATGATCTTCCACATAGGAGCTACACAGCTACACATATAGTGATATAGTAGCTACACTGCTACACAGCTACGATAGCTTATCGTCATAGTCACCATGATCTTCCACATAGGAGCTACACAGCTACACATATAGTGATATAATAGCTACACTGCTACACAGCTACGATAGCTTGCCGTCAGTCACCGTGCTCTTCAACTTAGTAGCTACACAGCTACACACATATAGTGATACAGTAGCTACACAGCTACACACATAAAGTGATATAGTGATATAGTAGCTACACTGTTACACAGCTACTTGATCGAAAGTAACTTACCGTCATAATCACCGTGGTCTTCCGCGTAGCAGTCTTTAGGGATTGGTTCATCATAGATCTGCGGACATTATTGGTTGGTGGTGGGCGGTTTGGTGGTGGTGGTGTGGTAGGTGGGGGTGGGGCGTCGTCGAAAAGGAAACAGCAACCCTATATAATACCTCTCCATGCCCTATCTGCTATGCCTATGTCAATGTCAAGCCTCTCCATGCCCTATCTGCTATGCCTATGTCAATGTCAAGCCTCTCCATGCCCTATCTGCTATGCCTAGGGGTTGACTATGTTATCTAATATTAGTGAATAAATAATATGCAGATAATATGATATAATACTAGTCGGACGAGCCGTCTCACCAGAATTTCGAGTTTAATTGAAAAACTAATATTATTGTGACACTAGTATTATAATATTAGTTAATTTTATTTTTTCAAACACTAAATTAGTTGCCGTTCCCTAGCTATGCCTATGTCAGTGTCAAACCTCTCCATGCCCTATCTGATATTATATATATGATTTATTATATTACATTATATAAATTGTGAATAAATAAATACTGAACAATATCTCCATAAGTGCCGAAGTCCTAAAACGCCCTAAGTTGAATCGCTATTGTGATTCAAGGTCCTACACGACCCCAACTGCTCGGAATTGAATTCTGAGTAGATCATATTGTCCACGAATGTGTCAGCTAGGCGTGCAGCTAATTTCTGTTCGCATTCGCATCTGGCCGCGAGCAGCCCAGCTTGGGAGGCCGGCTGGCAGGCACGAGATGTACAAAAAGCTTGAATCGACTTCAACGAGATCGTGGTACGGGATCGCGCGAGCTACCGCGACTGAAGTTTCCGCCTTATGAAAGGCGTATCGAACCCCTACCACAAGGTCAGAGGCTGCGCTTCGCTTCAGCCTAGGCCTCGGACCTTACTGGAATAGCTGTTCAACACGAAAATTCACCTCCCTTTGTCCCAATTCCACCTCCCAACTTGAGATTTCACCCCCCATTCCCAAATACAAATCTAACTTCAGATGTGGACGTTTGAGGAAAAGTTTTTTAAACAATTTGTTTTTACATTTTTTAAAAGTGTGATATGAAATTTGAAATTTGAAAAACCGTTTTTTGTTTTCAGTTATTCTACATGCTATCAAGCAAAAACTGAAACTCAGAATGATGCAGCTTAGTCTAAGCAGCTACGTACATGAGTTAGGACACCCACGAAATGCAAATTATCAGAGATTTTTGGCTCTGTGTACTTCCGTACCGCCTGTACGCTACATCCCACAACCTGCCATCACCATGACATGTAAAGGAAGGTGTGAGCTATACAACTACCTACTTTTATTTTAATGGAATTTGATTTGAGCGCGATAGACTTTGAATCGTCTTTATGAAAAAGGTGATTCAACTTAGGGAAGCCCATAGTTAAGAATTGGCATGTTTCACTTGACCTGGATCCCACCAATTGTGCAAACCCAATTTGAGTATTTATATATTGAACTGATGTGGTCGGGCAACTTTATGCCAAAAAACATTTGTCTTCGGACTGGAGGCCATAGGCTAAAACCATGCGATTCATGCTCACCAAGACTTAGGCACCTATGGAGATACATAATAAAAACATAAATAAATGGCACGCGCCTACTACGAGGCGCGAGGCTGAGGGGACCAGCCCGTTTGCTTGCACAGGGACCAAGCATCAATTCCCCCCCCCCACCCCCCACACCCCCCCCCCTCCAAAACTATCAAACACATTATCACGCACGTCGACTGATGTGCCCTTGCTGTCCCTAACAGTGGTGATAAGTGTCCTTCCGGCCTTGGTGGTGTGGTCGTCTGCAGCCTTCGCTTTCGCTGCGGCAACCTGTAAGGCCTCAGCCTGCATTGGATTGATTGACATATATATTGGATTGATTGGAATTGCTTGTGCAGCCTGCATTGGATTGACTGAAATTTATATAGGATCGATTGAAATGCATTGGATTGATTGAAATCGTCTGTGCAACAACCTGTAAGGCTTAAGCCTGTAATAAGGCCACAGCCTGCATTGGATTGATTGAAATGCTCTGTGCAGCAAAATAGTCTCCTCAGCCTGCATTGGATTGATTGAAATCGTCTGTGCAACAACCTGTAAGGCTTCACCCTGTAGTAAGGCCTCAGCCTGCATTGGATTGATTGAAATGCTCTGTGCAACAACCTGTAAGTCTTCAGCCTGTAGTAAGGCCTCAGCCTGCATTGGATTGATTGAAATATATTTGGGATTGATTGAAATGCTCTGTGCAGCAAAATAGTCTCCTCAGCCTGCATTTGATTTAATAAAATGTATGGGAATGATTGAAATTCTCTGTGCAACAAGCCGTTAGGACTTGGTCTGCATTACAAGTGAGGGGAGATTTTCAGTTTACCGATCACGCTTTGGAAGGTATACTGTGAACAGAATTGGATTTATTACATTCTCTATCTGCCTTCAGTCTTCTCCTGCAGGGCAGCAATCCTAAAGGCCTCTGTTTAGATCACATGTGAGATGATGTTTTCACTTAACCGATCACGCTTTGGAAGGTATACTGTGACTTGCTAGATTGATTACATGCTCCATCTGCCGTCAGCCTTCTCCTGCTGGACACCAACCCTAAAGACCTCTGTCTGCATCACAAGCAGGTTTACGGTTCAGGTTGTTTCTGGAGTTTACCGGTCACTCTGTGAATGGTATGCAGTGTATGGAGTTGGATTGATTACATTCTCTATCCGCCTTCACCCTTCTCCTGCTGGGCAGCAAGCCTAAAGTCCTCTGTCTGCATCACATGCAGGTTTATGGATTATGGTTCAGGTTTCTTGTGGAGTTTACCGGTCACTCTGTGAATGGTATGCAGTGTATGGAGTTGGATTGATTACATTCTCAATCCGCCTTCAGTCTTCTCCTGCTGGGCAGCAAGCCTGAAGGCCTTTGCCTAGATCACATGTGAGATGATCTATTCACTCGACTGATCGCTCTGTGAATGAAATGCAGTGTTTGGAGTTGGATTGATTACATTCTCAATCCGCCTTCAGTCTTCTCCTGCTGGGCAGCAAGCCTGAAGGCCTTTTTCTAGATCACATGTGAGATGATCTATTCACTCGACTGATTGCTCTGTGAATGAAATGCAGTGTTTGGAGTTGGATTGATAACATTCTTTATCCACCTTCAGTCTTCTCCTGCTGGGCAGCAAACCTTACGGCCTTTGTCTGCATCCCATGTGATATGATCTATTCACTTGATTGATCACTCTGTGAATGGTGTGCAGTGTATGCAGTGGATATTGGATATAATTATATTGATTGAAATTCTTATCAGGTTCAATCTGCATCACAAGCGAGGTGGGATTTTCAGTTTAGCGATAACACTTTGGAAGGTACTGTGGATATAGTCGGATTCTCTTGGGCAGTAAGCCTAGAGGCCTCTGTCTGCATCAAAAGTGAAACGAGACTTGCAAACCTGATATCGTTTTTCCCATCAGGGCACATAGCTTTTTCCACCGTGAACAACGACTTATAGGCAGCTCCAGGCACTGGGCTAAGCCCCAAGATTCCAACTGGATTGGATTTATCATTTTGTCAGCTTCTAGATGCACTATGTTTAGGGACAGGCAATATGATATCATATAATATCATGTCATCATACGATATCATATGATATCATATGATGCCGGCAGCCTGACTAAGCTTAAGGTACCATTTAAATACGACATCATATAATGCATTTAGTATGATATCATATGACATCATACTCGCCTTTGGTCAAAATCATATGATATGCCGATCCCTAACTATGTTACTTTAATATTGCCTGGGTAGCAAGCCAAGGAACAGCCTAGATGCTGATGCTGGTAGCTGAAAATAAAAGTTATGTTGATGCCTGAACGTGGTCTGCGCCGGATCATCACATGATGCACAACAGCACTCAGCACGTAGTGAGGGAGAGCAGATGATACAATCCTTAGAGATATAATTCTAATTAGGGTAGCTGCGTGAACATAGCCAGATAATCACAACAGGCAAAAGAGCACTCTGCACATAGTGAGGGAGAGCAGATGATACAATCCTTAGCGCTGTTACTCCATCAGGGTGTATGCATGAACATAGCCTGATCATCACAACAGGCACAAGAGCACTCCGCACAAAGTGATGGAGAGCAGATGATACAACATTATCTATGTTACTCCCATCAGGCTAGATGCATGAACGTAGCCTGATCATCACAACAGGCACAAGAGCACTCCGCACACAGAAATGGACAGTGAATACTAACCTTAGCCATGGTATTCCCATCAGGGTAGCTGCATTAACATAGACTGATTATCACAACAGGGACAAGAGCACTCCGCACACAGAAATGGACAGTGAATACTAACCTTAGCCATGGTATTCCCATCAGGGTAGCTGCATTAACATAGCCTGATTATCACAACAGGGACAAGAGCTCTCCGCACACAGAAATGGACAGTGAATACTAACCTTGGCGACTTTCTTTTCAAAAGGAAGCAAAATTGGTTCTCCAGCCGTCGTCGGTTTATCCTGGGGCTGCATGTGTTAAAAAGCAGGCAGGTTAGTTGATGTGAACACAAAGGCTGTGAGTCACCTTGGCTGTGTATGTCATGCATAAATGCTCTATTTCATGGACGGCGCGCTTAGTATGTGGCTGTATATGATAACAAGCATGTAGGTTGGTTGATGTGAAAACGCAGAGCGTGAGTCACCTAAGCTGGGTTTGTTATATGCATGAATGCATCCTTTCATAGATACTAGGAAAACAAATGGTATGATTCACATAGGCTCACATTGGGTTTTCCAGTCTTTGTTGGTTTTCCTGTTCTATGTATAGCCTGAGGATGCATATTTGAACATGTAGGTAGCTTGGCTCATATGAAGATGAAGGGCGTGTGTCACGTAGGCTGGGTATGTCTAATGCATGGATACATGATACAATGGACGGCGTGATTAGCCTGGGGCTGCATGTGTTAACAAGCAGGTAGCTTGGCTCATATGAAGATGAAGGGCATGAGTCACCTGTACTGGGTATGTCTAATGCATGGATGCATGATACAATGGACGGCGTGATTAGCCTGGGGCTGCATGTGTTAACAAGCAGGTAGCTTGGCTCATATGAAGATGAAGGGCATGAGTCACCTGTACTGGGGATGTCTAATGCATGGATGCATGATACAATGGACGGCGTGATTAGCCTGGGGCTGCATGTGTTAACAAGCAGGTAGCTTGGCTCATATGAAGATGAAGGGCATGAGTCACCTGTACTGGGGATGTCTAATGCATGGATGCATGATACAATGGACGGCGTGATTAGCCTGGGGCTGCATGTGTTAAGAAGCAGGTAGCTTGGCTCATATGAAGATGAAGGTCATGAGTCACCTGTACTGGGTATGTCTAATGCATGGATGCATGATACAATGAACGGCGTGATTAGCCTGGGGCTGCATGTGTTAACAAGCAGGAAGGTTGGTTGATTTGAAGACACAAGGCGTGAGTCACCTTAGCTGGGCATGTCTAATGCATGGATGCTTGATACATTGGACGGCGCGATAAGCCTATGGCTGCATGTGATTACAAGCAGCAAGCTTGGCTGACGTGAAGACGCAGGGCGTGAGTTTCCTAGACTGGGTATGTTTTATGCATGAATGCATCCTTTCATAGATCGTAGGAAAACAAATGATATACCTAACAACCTACCTACTCACCCACCTACTCACCAACCCTACCTACCTTACATACTCACCTACCCTACTCACCTGCCTACCCACCTACTCTACCTACTTACCTACCTTCTCACCAACCTTACCTACCCTACCTACTCACCTACCCTACTCACCCGCCTACCCACCTACTCACCTGCCTACCCACCTACTCTACCTACTTACCTACCTACTCACCCACGTACTCACCAACTACTCACCCACGTACTCACCAACTACTCACCCACGTACTCACCAACCCTACCTACCCTACATACTCACCTACCCTACTCACCCGCCTACCCACCTACTCACCTGCCTACCCACCTACTCTACCTACTTACCTACCTACTCACCCACGTACTCACCAACCCTACCTACCCTACATACTTACCTACCCTACTCACCCGCCTACCCACCTACTCACCTGCCTACCCACCTACTCTACCTACTTACCTACCTACTCACCCACGTACTCACCAACCCTACCTACCCTACATACTCACCTACCCTACTCACCCGCCTACCCACCTACTCACCTGCCTACCCACCTACTCTACCTACTTACCTACCTACTCACCCACGTACTCACCAACCCTACCTACCCTACCTACTCACCTACCCTACTCACCCGCCTACCCACCTACTCACCATTCCCCCCTTACTCATCTACCCACCCACCCGCCTACCCACATACTCTACCAACTCATCCACCCTACCTACTCACTCATCTACTCACCAGCCCTACCTACTCTACATAATCACTTACACTACCCACCCACCCACCCACCTACCTACTCACCAACCCTACTTACCCTATCCACTCACCTATCCTACCCACCAACCCTACCCTACCTATCCACCCACTTACTCACCTACCCTACCTGGTCATCTATCCTACTCACCCACCCTACCCACCCACTTACTCACCTACCCAGCCAAAAACTACCCACCCAACATACTCACCTATCCTACCCACCTAGTCACATACCTTACCTACTCACCTATCCTACCCACCCACTTATTCACCTACACAGCCAAAACTATTGACATCAGCATGAAAAATACTGGACATGTTACAAGTAGATCACAAGAAACCCCTCAGGGGTTTAGAAAGAACATCTGGGTCCAAACAAGCTGGCCTCCTCAACCTTATGCCTCATAATAAGGCGCACTATTTTTTTACTTCAATCTAAATCAGGTGGTTGGCCCCAGTGCAAGCAAACGGGCTGGCCCCCTCAACCTCAAGCCTGGTTACAAGGCATACTATATATATATGTACCTGGACTTTAGAGGGGCCGAACATCTGTCCAAAAGCCACTGCAGGTCAGGGGTAGAAGGAGACAAGGGTCGGTGAGTGTGTGAAGGGCGGGAATGGGCGAGTGGATGGGTGGGTAAGGCCGTTGATGTGTGGGTGGGTAGGATAGTGGGTGGAGTAGCGTCGGGTGAGTATGTAGATGAGTGTGATGTACAGGCCAGTTGAGTACATACAAATGTACATACAAATGTAGATGAGTGTGATGTTTAGGTTGGTTTGGTAAATAAATATGTAGATGGGTGTAATGTTTAGGTTGGTTGGGTACATACACATGTAGATGGGTTTATTGTACATGTTAGTTGGGTACATACATATTAAGATGGGTGTGATGTACAAGCTACTTGGGTACGTAAATATGTAGATGGGTGTGATGTATGTGTTAGTTGGGTACATACATATTAAGATGGGTGTGATGTACAGGCTAGTTGGGTACATAAATATGTAGATGGGTGTGATGTATATGTTAGTTGGGTACATACATATTAAGATGGGTGTGATGTACAGGCTAGTTGGGTACATACATATTAAGATGGGTGTGATGCATATGTTAGTTGGGTACATACATATTAAGATGGGTGTGATGTACAGGCTAGTTGGGTACATACATATTAAGATGGGTGTGATGTACAGGCTAGTTGGGTACATACATATTAAGATGGGTGTGATGTACAGGCTAGTTGGGTACATAAATATGTAGATGGGTTTATTGTACATGTTAGTTGGGTACGTACATATTAAGATGGGTGTGATGTACAGGCTAGTTGGGTACATAAATATGTAGATGGGTGTGATGTATATGTTAGTTGGGTACGTACATATTAAGATGGGTGTGATGTACAGGCTAGTTGGGTACATAAATATGTAGATGGGTGTGATGTATATGTTAGTTGGGTACGTACATATTAAGATGGGTGTGATGTACAGGCTAGTTGGGTACATAAATATGTAGATGGGTGTGATGTATATGTTAGTTGGGCACGTACATATTAAGATGGGTGTGATGTACAGGCTACTTGGGTACGTAAATATGTAGATGGGTGTGATGTGTAGGTTTGTTGGGGACAAACATATGTAGATGGGTGTGATGTGTAGGTTTGTTGGGGACAAACATATGTAGATGGGTGTGATGTGTAGGTTTGTTGGGGACAAACATATGTAGAAATACGAGCTACATGCGGATCTAGATCCACTTTTTCCTCAACAAGGCCCTTCTTATTCCTTATACATGGTATGAAAGTACAGGCTGCTTCCACATTGGTAACTTGGAGGACCACAAGCTTTCAGGACATGACGCACCCTCTCACCCACCTAACCAACACAATGTCTGCACGAGGCCTTAAGCATGGTATCAAAGTACAGGCTGCTTCCATCTTAGTAACTTGTGTGAACCACAAACTGTCAACACAGGTCCCACCCTCTCAACCACCAAACCAACACTTCATCAGCCAACACTATGTATGCATGTGGCTTTTTGCATGGTACCGGGGGACATGCTGGTTCCATCTTAGCAACTTATATTTACCACAAGCTCCCAACACAGATCTGAACTATGTTTCACTTGCTTGCTCCATAACTTCTTTCCCTTGTTGATGTACTGCTTGCACCCTGAGATCTTATATTTGAGGATGGTTGGAAGACCCCCCCCCCCCCCCCCCCCCCCCCCGGGTGCTGTGGAGCGGGCTTGTCTTGGGTCAAGTATGGCCTGTCTATGACAATGGAAATGTAAATGATATGCTGCCCCCCCCCCCCCCCCCCCCCCCCCCCACACACACACACACACACACACACACACACACACACACACACCACCACACACACCACCACACACAAACACACACACGGATGCTGAGGAGCGGACTTGTCTTGGGTCAAGTATGGCCTGTCTATGGCAATGGAAATGTAAACGATATGCTCCCCCCCCCACCCACCCCCTCAACCCCCGACACACGCACCACCACCACACACACACACACACATAAACACACACCAGCACACACACACAGATGCTGTGGAGCGGGCTTGTCTTGGTCAAGTATCGCCTGCCTTCGCTAATGTAATGTAATGTGATGTGATGTGATGTGATGTAATGTAATGTAATGTGATGTGATGTGATGTGATGTGATGTAATGTAATGTAATATAATGTAATGAATGAATGATTTCTAACTAGAGATCTCACATATATACCCATGCTCACACATACACACAAAACCACACACATATACCCACGTGCATGTCCATGTTCACACACACATACATACACATACACACACACACGAGGACACGTCAACACAACCACATGGCCACACACATATACCCACTTGCCTGCCCGTGCTCACACACACACACAGACATACACACACAAACACATACATGGACATGTTCAACAGGGTTCACATAACCACAAACAATTCGTCAGCAGATCTAAATATCTGCATCCCTGCCATCCAAGCCCTACGGCAGCCTGCACCCTGTTCAGGTTGTTATGGCAATTTAGGGGGTGAGTAGGGTTTTCGAAAAATGTCGGACATCAGACTTGCGTCTCAAATTTGGGCTGAAATCTGAGAATTCTGGGAGATTTTGGCCTGAGATCGAGTATGAAGTCTTGATCTCTTGAAGACAATTCATCCCCTGGTGTCCAGTGTGCTTTACACCTCTTCAACAACTTCATGTACATAAACAGGTGTTGAATACCCTGGACACCTGTCCAACAACCTGAACAGGGTGCAGGCTGCCATAGGGATGAGTTTGAATTTGATGTGGCATACACGCACCAACACCCCAGCAGCGCACCTCGCACGGAGTTTTCGATTTCGTCGGACGTAAAGACGGATGCTGCCACGATAAGGAGAGCAATGATTGCAATTGGGATCAGCAGCTTCGCGGGCACGAAGCGATTTTTATGAAAGACTAGTTCCTCCACCGATCGAGGTGCCTCCTCATCCCCTACCGCTCTGCGCTGCATTGCTACTGCTTAACTATCTTTAGATCTGTTCGGATTTGGATGGAAAGAAAAATTCAGACAAAGACGCACGTCGTTAAAAAAAGGCGGAAGATTGCCCCCCAGAACTGCTCACAGTTATGAAGTACCCTGAAGCGCTTGTGGTAAACCAACCCAGCTGTTTACCGGTATCTTTGATGCAGACCCTGCTTCGGTGGTACCCTGCTCTGCGGGTACTCCCGGGCACGCCTACGTCACTGAACCCGAAGTAACCTGACTTCAACTTGACGTTTCTCGATTAACCCATTTAGCGATTACCCAAATAAATTTGTTTGTTCTAGAAACCTCTCTCTGCCACGCCACGCACAACCTTGCTCTTTCCCCCTCCATCCCGACCCCCTCCTACATCACGTAACTCCCCAAGTCATTTGTTCCCAAGAGACCCAATCCTACGTCTCGCACTACCACCCAAACGTCTCCAGCCCTTCGCCATCTTTCCCCCACCACCCCACTCTGACCCACCCCTCCCTTCCAGACGCTCACTGGATCAATACCCCAGCATCAACCGGGTTGATTACACGCAACTTCATTAAGTCCTCACAAATTATCGCAATCCTCACATCTATTCAGCTCCCATGGCCGCATGGCATGGGCACAATTCGGGGCCACGCCATTTCACAGCCGGCAATGCACCTCCTCCGCTCCCCCACGACTGTTGGTGTCTGCAGCTGCCTTTAGAGAGGGCGACCAAGATGACAACACGCGTTGAGCCGCATCGGGGTGGTGGACGTGGTGATATTAGGTGGCAGCACGCTGGCCTACGCGGCGGGCCTGCTCACTAACGGAAAGCTGGCCGAAAGTAACCGTTTCTCGGATTCTGACGCCCTTGCCCCTCTCCTCCATGCAAAAAAAGAAAACCTAACCGTACGCCCCCCCCCACCCCCACCCCACCCCCCTCACACGTCCCTCCCTCACACACACCCCACCCCAACCCACCCCACCCACTCACCCATCCACCCTACTTAACTCCCCCTCCCCTCCCCCCACCTTCCCAGCCATGTGAAAAAAAACCCCACCATGCCCTCACCCACCACCACCACCATCCCAGAGGGGAAGGGAAAAAACAACACTCCAAGCCAACCATATCCTTCACCCTCACTCCCCAACCCTCCACCGCCCCCCCCCCACCCCCCCCCCCCCCCCCCCCCCCCCCCCCCCCCCCCCCCCCCCCCCCCCCCCCCCCCCCCCCCCCCCACCCCCCCCCACACACACAACCCTCCTAGACAAATTGAGGTGACAGGTTGATATACAAACTCATGCCCTGCCCCTCCAAAAGAAAACCCTAAGAAAAAAACCCCAAATATAACCCCCAAGTTACCCCAAAAAAAACCCCAAAAGAAACCCTAAAGAAACATGCATTACAGGGCAATCCTACTGACTTTGGTACCCCTACACTACAATAGCAACACACATTTCTGTTGACACTTCTCGAAGAGCTAATTCCTGGCATGGGCTTGCCAGCACCTGTGCCCAGAAGAAATATACAAACACAAAGACCCCCCCACCCACCGACCCACCCACCCACCCACCCCCTGTAGACTGCAAGTAAGAACACACATTCATGTTGACACTTCAGGTAGTGCTCATTCCTGGCATGGGTTTACAAGCACCTGCGCCCAGAATAAATATGAACACACAGACATGTACATTTGTCCTGATTACACGAACCTACCCCCCCCACACACACACCCTCCCCCCCAGAAATCCCTCAAATAAACCCCAAAATGAAGAAGAAGAAAAAAAGCTTACACGCACGCAGATTCTTACTGACTTTGCTACCCACAGTCTACAAGTAATAAACACACCTTATGTTGGCACTTCAGGTAGTGCTCATTCCTGACATGGCTTACAAGCAAATACGCCACCTCTGATAGAGGTTTCAGCGTTGCTTTGCATATCCCAGCTGAGACAGGAAGCCAATCACATAGTGAGTTTACATAAGGATTGTCCCATACAAGTTTATATACTCATATTATTCATAATAATTACAGATGTACATTTATAATATGATCTTAACATGTAAGGGTTGGGAAGCAAAACGTTATTCAGATTTGTATTAAGCTGTATACGTTCCCAAAAAACATATAAAATGTTATGAGTGTTTGTTGCCACTTCCAATAGAAAATACTTGTAAATGGGTTAAAAGGTATTGCCGCGTGCTAATTTCATAGCATCACATATTCAACTAAAAAAAAAACTGCCTAGCTGCCTGCAACCTGAATCATTATTAAATCTTCTTCTGTTGCCTCTTTGATGACAAGCTTTACCACAGCAATTCCCGACTAGCTGCTTGCAAACTGCATCTCTTATATTCTTGAGCTGCTTATCTTCTACTGCATATCTTGAGTCCGCTTACCACAGCAAGTTCCAAATAGCTGCCTGACAAACTTTTATCTCATAATATTCCTGTGTCCGCTGTTCACAGCAACTCCAAACTATCTGCCTGCCTTCTGAATCTCTGCTGTTCTTTTGGCAGCTTACTACACAAAACCCCAACTAGCAACTTGCAAACTGAATCATTGCTGTCATGTATCCGCGTACCACAGCAGCTCCAGACTGGCTGCCTGCCTACTGAATCTCTGCTGTTCTTTTGATGCTGCTCTTTTGACGGCTTACTAAACAAAACCCCAACTAGCAACCTACAAACTGATTTATTCTTGTGCTGCTGTTCGTGTGACAGCTTAAACAACGAAGCTGCGCAATACTGGAGGGGCATTCAGCAAATGATCACTCGACCTGTGGACCCCCTGTATATGCAGACTGCGACGGCTGACCTGGGCATCAACTCGGGGAATGGGAGCGACGCATCGAGTGCTGTGTTGACCCAAATCGGGTGAGAGCAGTAGGAGAAAATGTAGTAGGATTGGTATTATGGTAGTTCTTAGGATAAGTAGTAGGTAAGTAGGAATACGGAGTAAGGAGTAGGTAGTAGGTAAGTAGGACAATAGTCAGTAAGAGTAGGATAGGAGATGAGGAGTAAAGGATTAGGATAAGTAGAAGATAGTAAGGAGTAGGATAAGCAGTAAATAGTAGGTAAGTAGGATAAGTGTTAGGGTAGAGATAGCAGTAGGAAAGGGGGAGCAGTAGAAAATGAATATCAGTAGGAAACATAAAGAAAAGAGATGAAGGTGATAAAGGGCGGAGGTGAGCAATAGGAAACATAAATAGGAAGGCAGAGCGTAGGAAACGTAAAGGAAAGGAGAGCGGTAGGAAACATAAAGGGAAGAGAGAGGGATAGAAAAGGGAGCGCAGTAAGGAACATAAAGGAAGAGAGAGGATAGGAGGATAAGGCGAGTGCAGTAAGAAAACATTAAAGGGAAGAGAGAGGGATAGGAAAGGGAGTGCAGTAGGAAATATAAAGGGAAGAGAGAGGGATAGGAAAGGGAGAGCAGTAAGAAACATAGAGGAAAGAGAGAGCAGTAGGAAACCACAAAGGAAAGAAGAAGCAGTTGCAAAGGGAGAGCCGGTAGGAAACGTAATGGGAAGAGAGAGGGATAGGAAAGGAGTGCAGTAAAGAAACATAAAGAAAGAGAGAGCAGTAGGGCAAGGGGAGAGCAGTAGGAAACACAAAGGAAAGAGAGAGCAGTTGCAAAGGGAGAGCGGTAGGAAACGTAAAGGGGAGAGAGAGCGGTAGGAAAAGGAGAGCAGTAGGAAACATAAAGGTAAGAGAGCGATTGTAACCTCGATTGTAACCGCAATTGTAACCTCGATTGTAACATAAAGGATAAAGAGAGCAGTAATAAAGGGATAGCTGTAGGAAAACCAGAGAGAGAGAGAGAGAGAGAGAGAGAGAGAGAGAAAGAGAGAGAGAGAGAGAGAGAGAGAGAGAGAGACCCCTCCTCCTCCTCAATTTTCTTTTTGCCCCCACTTACCCCTCCCTCACCCAACATCCTTAACCTATCCCCATAATCATTTCTTTTCACCTCATTTTCCAGCCTCTGCTTTTTGTCCTTTCTCACTTTACCCCTCCTCCCTCACTCTTCCCTTACTATCCCCATAGCTCTTCATTTCATCGTATCTTCCTGCCTCTGTATTCCCCCTCTCGCCCCTTCCTCACCGATCCCTATCCTCCTTGATTTCCCTGTCTTTTCCCTGCCTTTTTCCCTGCCTCCTGAAACGACTCCTATTTCACTGTTTTCTTTTTCCCTCCTTTTCCCTGCCTTCTGAGACAGACTCCTGATTTCCCTGTCTTTTCCCTGCCTTTTCCCTTGCCTTCTGGCAGACAGAACTCCTGATTTCCCTGTCTTCCCTGCCTTTTCCCTGCCTCTGAGACACAAACTCCTGATTTCCCTGTCTTTTCCCTGCCTTTTCCTGCTCTCGGAGACAGACTCCTGACCCGCTTTTCCCTCAGACTGAACAGACTCCTGACTCATCTGAGACAACTCCTGATTTTCCCTGTCTGTTCCCTGCCTCAGATCCTTTTCCCTTTTTTCCGCCTCTGCCTCTGAGACAGACTCCTGATTTCCCTGTGCCTTTTGCCTCTGAGACAGACTCCTGATTCCCTGCTGCCTTTTCCCTGCCTCTGAGACAGACTCCTGAGTCTTTTCCCTCTGCCTTTTCTGCCTCTGAGACAGACTCCTGATTCCCTGCCTCTGAGACGACTCCTGATTTCCCTGTCTTTCCCTGCCTTTTCCCTGCCTCTGAGAAGACTCCTGATTCTTTCCTGCCTTCCCTGCCTCTGAGACAGACTCCTGATTTCCCTGTCTTCCCTGCCTTTTCCCCTGCCTCTGAGACAGACTCCTGATTTTCCCTGTCTTTCCCTGCCTTTTCCCTGCCTCTGAGACAGGACTCCTGATTTCCCTGTCTTTCCCTGCCTTTTCCCTGCCTCTGAGACAGACTCCTGATTTCCCTGTCTTTTCCCTGCCGTTTTCCCTGCCTCTGAGACAGACTCCTGATTTCCCTGTCTTTTCCCTGCCTTTTCCCTGCCTCTGAGACAGACTCCTGATTTCCCTGTCTTTTCCCTGCCTTTTCCCTGCCTCTGAGACAGACTCCTGATTTCCCTGTCTTTCCCTGCCTTTTCCCTGCCTCTGAGACAGACTCCTGATTTCCCTGTCTTTTCCCTGCCTTTTCCCTGCCTCTGAGACAGACTCCTGATTTCCCTGTCTTTTCCCTGCCTTTCCCTGCCTCTGAGACAGACTCCTGATTTCCCTGTCTTTTCCCTGCCTTTTCCCTGCCTCTGAGACAGACTCCTGATTTTCCCTGTCTTTTCCCTGCCTCTGAGACAGACTCCTGATTTCCCTGTCTTTTTCCCTGCCTTTTCCCTGCCTCTGAGACAGACTCCTGATTTCCCTGTCTTTTTCCCTGCCTTTTCCCTGCCTCTGAGACAGACTCCTGATTTCCCTGTCTTTTCCCTGCCTTTTCCCTGCCTCTGAGACAGACTCCTGATTTCCCTGTCTTTTCCCCTGCCTTTTCCCTGCCTCTGAGACAGACTCCTGATTTCCCTGTCTTTTCCCTGCCTTTTCCCTGCCTCTGAGACAGACTCCTGATTTCCCTGTCTCTTTCCCTGCCTTTTCCCTGCCTCTGAGACAGACTCCTGATTTCCCTGTCTTTTCCCTGCCTTTTCCCTGCCTCTGAGACAGACTCCTGATTTCCCTGTCTTTTCCCTGCCTTTTCCCTGCCTCTGAGACAGACTCCTGATTTCCCTGTCTTTTCCCTGCCTTTTCCCTGCCTCTGAGACAGACTCCTGATTTCCCTGTCTTTCCCTGCCTTTTCCCTGCCTCTGAGACAGACTCCTGATTTCCTGTCTTTTCCCTGCCTTTTCCCTGCCTCTGAGACAGACTCCTGATTTCCCTGTCTTTTCCCTGCCTTTTCCCTGCCTCTGAGACAGACTCCTGATTTCCCTCTTTCCCTGCCTTTTCCCTGCCTCTGAGACAGACTCCTGATTTCCCTGTCTTTTCCCTGCCTTTTCCCTGCCTCTGAGACAGACTCCTGATTTCCCTGTCTTTCCCTGCCTTTTCCCTGCCTCTGAGACAGACTCCTGATTTCCCTGTCTTTTCCCTGCCTTTTCCCTGCCTCTGAGACAGACTCCTGATTTCCCTGTCTTTTCCCTGCCTTTTCCCTGCCTCTGAGACAGACTCCTGATTTCCCTGTCTTTTCCCTGCCTTTTCCCTGCCTCTGAGACAGACTCCTGATTTCCCTGTCTTTTCCCTGCCTTTTCCCTGCCTCTGAGACAGACTCCTGATTTCCCTGTCTTTTCCCTGCCTTTTCCCTGCCTCTGAGACAGACTCCTGATTTCCCTGTCTTTTCCCTGCCTTTTCCCTGCCTCTGAGACAGACTCCTGATTTCCCTGTCTTTTCCCTGCCTTTTCCCTGCCTCTGAGACAGACTCCTGATTTCCCTGTCTTTTCCCTGCCTTTTCCCTGCCTCTGAGACAGACTCCTGATTTCCCTGTCTTTCCCTGCCTTTTCCCTGCCTCTGAGACAGACTCCTGATTTCCCTGCCTTTTCCCTGCCTCTGAGACAGACTCCTGATTTCCCTGTCTTTTCCCTGCCTTTTCCCTGCCTCTGAGACAGACTCCTGATTTCCCTGTCTTTTCCCTGCCTTTTCCCTGCCTCTGAGACAGACTCCTGATTTCCCTGTCTTTTCCCTGCCTTTTCCCTGCCTCTGAGACAGACTCCTGATTTCCCTGTCTTTCCCTGCCTTTTCCCTGCCTCTGAGACAGACTCCTGATTTCCCTGTCTTTTCCCTGCCTTTTCCCTGCCTCTGAGACAGACTCCTGATTTCCCTGTCTTTTCCCTGCCTTTTCCCTGCCTCTGAGACAGACTCCTGATTTCCCTGTCTTTTCCCTGCCTTTTCCCTGCCTCTGAGACAGACTCCTGATTTCCCTGTCTTTTCCCTGCCTTTTCCCTGCCTCTGAGACAGACTCCTGATTTCCCTGTCTTTTCCCTGCCTTTTCCCTGCCTCTGAGACAGACTCCTGATTTCCCTGTCTTTTCCCTGCCTTTTCCCTGCCTCTGAGACAGACTCCTGATTTCCCTGCCTTTTCCCTGCCTCTGAGACAGACTCCTGATTTCCCTGTCTTTTCCCTGCCTTTTCCCTGCCTCTGAGACAGACTCCTGATTTCCCTGTCTTTTCCCTGCCTTTTCCCTGCCTCTGAGACAGACTCCTGATTTCCCTGTCTTTTCCCTGCCTTTTCCCTGCCTCTGAGACAGACTCCTGATTTCCCTGTCTTTTCCCTGCCTTTTCCCTGCCTCTGAGACAGACTCCTGATTTCCCTGTCTTTTCCCTGCCTTTTCCCTGCCTCTGAGACAGACTCCTGATTTCCCTGTCTTTTCCCTGCCTTTTCCCTGCCTCTGAGACAGACTCCTGATTTCCCTGTCTTTTCCCTGCCTTTTCCCTGCCTCTGAGACAGACTCCTGATTTCCCTGTCTTTTCCCTGCCTTTTCCCTGCCTCTGAGACAGACTCCTGATTTCCCTGTCTTTTCCCTGCCTTTTCCCTGCCTCTGAGACAGACTCCTGATTTCCCTGTCTTTTCCCTGCCTTTTCCCTGCCTCTGAGACAGACTCCTGATTTCCCTGTCTTTTCCCTGCCTTTTCCCTGCCTCTGAGACAGACTCCTGATTTCCCTGTCTTTTCCCTGCCTTTTCCCTGCCTCTGAGACAGACTCCTGATTTCCCTGTCTTTTCCCTGCCTTTTCCCTGCCTCTGAGACAGACTCCTGATTTCCCTGTCTTTTCCCTGCCTTTTCCCTGCCTCTGAGACAGACTCCTGATTTCCCTGTCTTTTCCCTGCCTTTTCCCTGCCTCTGAGACAGACTCCTGATTTCCCTGTCTTTTCCCTGCCTTTTCCCTGCCTCTGAGACAGACTCCTGATTTCCCTGTCTTTTCCCTGCCTTTTCCCTGCCTCTGAGACAGACTCCTGATTTCCCTGTCTTTTCCCTGCCTTTTCCCTGCCTCTGAGACAGACTCCTGATTTCCCTGTCTTTTCCCTGCCTTTTCCCTGCCTCTGAGACAGACTCCTGATTTCCCTGTCTTTTCCCTGCCTTTTCCCTGCCTCTGAGACAGACTCCTGATTTCCCTGTCTTTTCCCTGCCTTTTCCCTGCCTCTGAGACAGACTCCTGATTTCCCTGTCTTTTCCCTGCCTTTTCCCTGCCTCTGAGACAGACTCCTGATTTCCCTGTCTTTTCCCTGCCTTTTCCCTGCCTCTGAGACAGACTCCTGATTTCCCTGTCTTTTCCCTGCCTTTTCCCTGCCTCTGAGACAGACTCCTGATTTCCCTGTCTTTTCCCTGCCTTTTCCCTGCCTCTGAGACAGACTCCTGATTTCCCTGTCTTTTCCCTGCCTTTTCCCTGCCTCTGAGACAGACTCCTGATTTCCCTGTCTTTTCCCTGCCTTTTCCCTGCCTCTGAGACAGACTCCTGATTTCCCTGTCTTTTCCCTGCCTTTTCCCTGCCTCTGAGACAGACTCCTGATTTCCCTGTCTTTTCCCTGCCTTTTCCCTGCCTCTGAGACAGACTCCTGATTTCCCTGTCTTTTCCCTGCCTTTTCCCTGCCTCTGAGACAGACTCCTGATTTCCCTGTCTTTTCCCTGCCTTTTCCCTGCCTCTGAGACAGACTCCTGATTTCCCTGTCTTTTCCCTGCCTTTTCCCTGCCTCTGAGACAGACTCCTGATTTCCCTGTCTTTTCCCTGCCTTTTCCCTGCCTCTGAGACAGACTCCTGATTTTCCCTGCCTTTTCCCTGCCTCTGAGACAGACTCCTGATTTCCCTGTCTTTTCCCTGCCTTTTCCCTGCCTCTGAGACAGACTCCTGATTTTTCCCTGCCTTTTCCCTGCCTCTGAGACAGACTGATTTCCCTGTCTTTTCCCTGCCTTTTCCCTGCCTCTGAGACAGACTCCTGATTTCCCTGTCTTTTCCCTGCCTTTTCCCTGCCTCTGAGACAGACTCCTGATTTCCCTGTCTTTTCCCTGCCTTTTCCCTGCCTCTGAGACAGACTCCTGATTTCCCTGTCTTTTCCCTGCCTTTTCCCTGCCTCTGAGACAGACTCCTGATTTCCCTGTCTTTTCCCTGCCTTTTCCCTGCCTCTGAGACAGACTCCTGATTTCCCTGTCTTTTCCCTGCCTTTTCCCTGCCTCTGAGACAGACTCCTGATTTCCCTGTCTTTTCCCTGCCTTTTCCCTGCCTCTGAGACAGACTCCTGATTTCCCTGTCTTTTCCCTGCCTTTTCCCTGCCTCTGAGACAGACTCCTGATTTCCCTGTCTTTTCCCTGCCTTTTCCCTGCCTCTGAGACAGACTCCTGATTTCCCTGTCTTTTCCCTGCCTTTTCCCTGCCTCTGAGACAGACTCCTGATTTCCCTGTCTTTTCCCTGCCTTTTCCCTGCCTCTGAGACAGACTCCTGATTTCCCTGTCTTTTCCCTGCCTTTTCCCTGCCTCTGAGACAGACTCCTGATTTCCCTGTCTTTCCCTGCCTTTTCCCTGCCTCTGAGACAGACTCCTGATTTCCCTGTCTTTTCCCTGCCTTTTCCCTGCCTCTGAGACAGACTCCTGATTTCCCTGTCTTTTCCCTGCCTTTTCCCTGCCTCTGAGACAGACTCCTGATTTCCCTGTCTTTTCCCTGCCTTTTCCCTGCCTCTGAGACAGACTCCTGATTTCCCTGTCTTTTCCCTGCCTTTTCCCTGCCTCTGAGACAGACTCCTGATTTCCCTGTCTTTTCCCTGCCTTTTCCCTGCCTCTGAGACAGACTCCTGATTTCCCTGTCTTTTCCCTGCCTTTTCCCTGCCTCTGAGACAGACTCCTGATTTCCCTGTCTTTTCCCTGCCTTTTCCCTGCCTCTGAGACAGACTCCTGATTTCCCTGTCTTTTCCCTGCCTTTTCCCTGCCTCTGAGACAGACTCCTGATTTCCCTGTCTTTTCCCTGCCTTTTCCCTGCCTCTGAGACAGACTCCTGATTTCCCTGTCTTTTCCCTGCCTTTTCCCTGCCTCTGAGACAGACTCCTGATTTCCCTGTCTTTTCCCTGCCTTTTCCCTGCCTCTGAGACAGACTCCTGATTTCCCTGTCTTTTCCCTGCCTTTTCCCTGCCTCTGAGACAGACTCCTGATTTCCCTGTCTTTTCCCTGCCTTTTCCCTGCCTCTGAGACAGACTCCTGATTTCCCTGTCTTTTCCCTGCCTTTTCCCTGCCTCTGAGACAGACTCCTGATTTCCCTGTCTTTTCCCTGCCTTTTCCCTGCCTCTGAGACAGACTCCTGATTTCCCTGTCTTTTCCCTGCCTTTTCCCTGCCTCTGAGACAGACTCCTGATTTCCCTGTCTTTTCCCTGCCTTTTCCCTGCCTCTGAGACAGACTCCTGATTTCCCTGTCTTTTCCCTGCCTTTTCCCTGCCTCTGAGACAGACTCCTGATTTCCCTGTCTTTTCCCTGCCTTTTCCCTGCCTCTGAGACAGACTCCTGATTTCCCTGTCTTTTCCCTGCCTTTTCCCTGCCTCTGAGACAGACTCCTGATTTCCCTGTCTTTTCCCTGCCTTTTCCCTGCCTCTGAGACAGACTCCTGATTTCCCTGTCTTTTCCCTGCCTTTTCCCTGCCTCTGAGACAGACTCCTGATTTCCCTGTCTTTTCCCTGCCTTTTCCCTGCCTCTGAGACAGACTCCTGATTTCCCTGTCTTTTCCCTGCCTTTTCCCTGCCTCTGAGACAGACTCCTGATTTCCCTGCCTTTTCCCTGCCTCTGAGACAGACTCCTGATTTCCCTGTCTTTTCCCTGCCTTTTCCCTGCCTCTGAGACAGACTCCTGATTTCCCTGTCTTTTCCCTGCCTTTTCCCTGCCTCTGAGACAGACTCCTGATTTCCCTGTCTTTTCCCTGCCTTTTCCCTGCCTCTGAGACAGACTCCTGATTTCCCTGTCTTTTCCCTGCCTTTTCCCTGCCTCTGAGACAGACTCCTGATTTCCCTGCCTTTTCCCTGCCTCTGAGACAGACTCCTGATTTCCCTGTCTTTTCCCTGCCTTTTCCCTGCCTCTGAGACAGACTCCTGATTTCCCTGTCTTTTCCCTGCCTTTTCCCTGCCTCTGAGACAGACTCCTGATTTCCCTGTCTTTTCCCTGCCTTTTCCCTGCCTCTGAGACAGACTCCTGATTTCCCTGTCTTTTCCCTGCCTTTTCCCTGCCTCTGAGACAGACTCCTGATTTCCCTGTCTTTTCCCTGCCTTTTCCCTGCCTCTGAGACAGACTCCTGATTTCCCTGCCTTTTCCCTGCCTCTGAGACAGACTCCTGATTTCCCTGTCTTTTCCCTGCCTTTTCCCTGCCTCTGAGACAGACTCCTGATTTCCCTGTCTTTTCCCTGCCTTTTCCCTGCCTCTGAGACAGACTCCTGATTTCCCTGTCTTTTCCCTGCCTTTTCCCTGCCTCTGAGACAGACTCCTGATTTCCCTGTCTTTTCCCTGCCTTTTCCCTGCCTCTGAGACAGACTCCTGATTTCCCTGTCTTTTCCCTGCCTTTTCCCTGCCTCTGAGACAGACTCCTGATTTCCCTGTCTTTTCCCTGCCTTTTCCCTGCCTCTGAGACAGACTCCTGATTTCCCTGTCTTTTCCCTGCCTTTTCCCTGCCTCTGAGACAGACTCCTGATTTCCCTGTCTTTTCCCTGCCTTTTCCCTGCCTCTGAGACAGACTCCTGATTTCCCTGTCTTTTCCCTGCCTTTTCCCTGCCTCTGAGACAGACTCCTGATTTCCCTGTCTTTTCCCTGCCTTTTCCCTGCCTCTGAGACAGACTCCTGATTTCCCTGTCTTTTCCCTGCCTTTTCCCTGCCTCTGAGACAGACTCCTGATTTCCCTGTCTTTTCCCTGCCTTTTCCCTGCCTCTGAGACAGACTCCTGATTTCCCTGTCTTTTCCCTGCCTTTTCCCTGCCTCTGAGACAGACTCCTGATTTCCCTGTCTTTTCCCTGCCTTTTCCCTGCCTCTGAGACAGACTCCTGATTTCCCTGTCTTTTCCCTGCCTTTTCCCTGCCTCTGAGACAGACTCCTGATTTCCCTGTCTTTTCCCTGCCTTTTCCCTGCCTCTGAGACAGACTCCTGATTTCCCTGCCTTTTCCCTGCCTCTGAGACAGACTCCTGATTTCCCTGTCTTTTCCCTGCCTTTTCCCTGCCTCTGAGACAGACTCCTGATTTCCCTGTCTTTTCCCTGCCTTTTCCCTGCCTCTGAGACAGACTCCTGATTTCCCTGTCTTTTCCCTGCCTTTTCCCTGCCTCTGAGACAGACTCCTGATTTCCCTGTCTTTTCCCTGCCTTTTCCCTGCCTCTGAGACAGACTCCTGATTTCCCTGCCTTTTCCCTGCCTCTGAGACAGACTCCTGATTTCCCTGTCTTTTCCCTGCCTTTTCCCTGCCTCTGAGACAGACTCCTGATTTCCCTGTCTTTTCCCTGCCTTTTCCCTGCCTCTGAGACAGACTCCTGATTTCCCTGCCTTTTCCCTGCCTCTGAGACAGACTCCTGATTTCCCTGTCTTTTCCCTGCCTTTTCCCTGCCTCTGAGACAGACTCCTGATTTCCCTGTCTTTTCCCTGCCTTTTCCCTGCCTCTGAGACAGACTCCTGATTTCCCTGTCTTTTCCCTGCCTTTTCCCTGCCTCTGAGACAGACTCCTGATTTCCCTGTCTTTTCCCTGCCTTTTCCCTGCCTCTGAGACAGACTCCTGATTTCCCTGTCTTTTCCCTGCCTTTTCCCTGCCTCTGAGACAGACTCCTGATTTCCCTGTCTTTTCCCTGCCTTTTCCCTGCCTCTGAGACAGACTCCTGATTTCCCTGTCTTTTCCCTGCCTTTTCCCTGCCTCTGAGACAGACTCCTGATTTCCCTGTCTTTTCCCTGCCTTTTCCCTGCCTCTGAGACAGACTCCTGATTTCCCTGTCTTTTCCCTGCCTTTTCCCTGCCTCTGAGACAGACTCCTGATTTCCCTGTCTTTTCCCTGCCTTTTCCCTGCCTCTGAGACAGACTCCTGATTTCCCTGTCTTTTCCCTGCCTTTTCCCTGCCTCTGAGACAGACTCCTGATTTCCCTGTCTTTTCCCTGCCTTTTCCCTGCCTCTGAGACAGACTCCTGATTTCCCTGTCTTTTCCCTGCCTTTTCCCTGCCTCTGAGACAGACTCCTGATTTCCCTGTCTTTTCCCTGCCTTTTCCCTGCCTCTGAGACAGACTCCTGATTTCCCTGCCTTTTCCCTGCCTCTGAGACAGACTCCTGATTTCCCTGTCTTTTCCCTGCCTTTTCCCTGCCTCTGAGACAGACTCCTGATTTCCCTGTCTTTTCCCTGCCTTTTCCCTGCCTCTGAGACAGACTCCTGATTTCCCTGTCTTTTCCCTGCCTTTTCCCTGCCTCTGAGACAGACTCCTGATTTCCCTGTCTTTTCCCTGCCTTTTCCCTGCCTCTGAGACAGACTCCTGATTTCCCTGTCTTTTCCCTGCCTTTTCCCTGCCTCTGAGACAGACTCCTGATTTCCCTGTCTTTTCCCTGCCTTTTCCCTGCCTCTGAGACAGACTCCTGATTTCCCTGCCTTTTCCCTGCCTCTGAGACAGACTCCTGATTTCCCTGTCTTTTCCCTGCCTTTTCCCTGCCTCTGAGACAGACTCCTGATTTCCCTGTCTTTTCCCTGCCTTTTCCCTGCCTCTGAGACAGACTCCTGATTTCCCTGTCTTTTCCCTGCCTTTTCCCTGCCTCTGAGACAGACTCCTGATTTCCCTGTCTTTTCCCTGCCTTTTCCCTGCCTCTGAGACAGACTCCTGATTTCCCTGTCTTTTCCCTGCCTTTTCCCTGCCTCTGAGACAGACTCCTGATTTCCCTGTCTTTTCCCTGCCTTTTCCCTGCCTCTGAGACAGACTCCTGATTTCCCTGTCTTTTCCCTGCCTTTTCCCTGCCTCTGAGACAGACTCCTGATTTCCCTGTCTTTTCCCTGCCTTTTCCCTGCCTCTGAGACAGACTCCTGATTTCCCTGTCTTTTCCCTGCCTTTTCCCTGCCTCTGAGACAGACTCCTGATTTCCCTGTCTTTTCCCTGCCTTTTCCCTGCCTCTGAGACAGACTCCTGATTTCCCTGTCTTTTCCCTGCCTTTTCCCTGCCTCTGAGACAGACTCCTGATTTCCCTGTCTTTTCCCTGCCTTTTCCCTGCCTCTGAGACAGACTCCTGATTTCCCTGTCTTTTCCCTGCCTTTTCCCTGCCTCTGAGACAGACTCCTGATTTCCCTGTCTTTTCCCTGCCTTTTCCCTGCCTCTGAGACAGACTCCTGATTTCCCTGTCTTTTCCCTGCCTTTTCCCTGCCTCTGAGACAGACTCCTGATTTCCCTGTCTTTTCCCTGCCTTTTCCCTGCCTCTGAGACAGACTCCTGATTTCCCTGTCTTTTCCCTGCCTTTTCCCTGCCTCTGAGACAGACTCCTGATTTCCCTGTCTTTTCCCTGCCTTTTCCCTGCCTCTGAGACAGACTCCTGATTTCCCTGTCTTTTCCCTGCCTTTTCCCTGCCTCTGAGACAGACTCCTGATTTCCCTGTCTTTTCCCTGCCTTTTCCCTGCCTCTGAGACAGACTCCTGATTTCCCTGTCTTTTCCCTGCCTTTTCCCTGCCTCTGAGACAGACTCCTGATTTCCCTGTCTTTTCCCTGCCTTTTCCCTGCCTCTGAGACAGACTCCTGATTTCCCTGTCTTTTCCCTGCCTTTTCCCTGCCTCTGAGACAGACTCCTGATTTCCCTGTCTTTTCCCTGCCTTTTCCCTGCCTCTGAGACAGACTCCTGATTTCCCTGTCTTTTCCCTGCCTTTTCCCTGCCTCTGAGACAGACTCCTGATTTCCCTGCCTTTTCCCTGCCTCTGAGACAGACTCCTGATTTCCCTGTCTTTTCCCTGCCTTTTCCCTGCCTCTGAGACAGACTCCTGATTTCCCTGTCTTTTCCCTGCCTTTTCCCTGCCTCTGAGACAGACTCCTGATTTCCCTGTCTTTTCCCTGCCTTTTCCCTGCCTCTGAGACAGACTCCTGATTTCCCTGTCTTTTCCCTGCCTTTTCCCTGCCTCTGAGACAGACTCCTGATTTCCCTGTCTTTTCCCTGCCTTTTCCCTGCCTCTGAGACAGACTCCTGATTTCCCTGTCTTTTCCCTGCCTTTTCCCTGCCTCTGAGACAGACTCCTGATTTCCCTGTCTTTTCCCTGCCTTTTCCCTGCCTCTGAGACAGACTCCTGATTTCCCTGTCTTTTCCCTGCCTTTTCCCTGCCTCTGAGACAGACTCCTGATTTCCCTGTCTTTTCCCTGCCTTTTCCCTGCCTCTGAGACAGACTCCTGATTTCCCTGTCTTTTCCCTGCCTTTTCCCTGCCTCTGAGACAGACTCCTGATTTCCCTGTCTTTTCCCTGCCTTTTCCCTGCCTCTGAGACAGACTCCTGATTTCCCTGTCTTTTCCCTGCCTTTTCCCTGCCTCTGAGACAGACTCCTGATTTCCCTGTCTTTTCCCTGCCTTTTCCCTGCCTCTGAGACAGACTCCTGATTTCCCTGTCTTTTCCCTGCCTTTTCCCTGCCTCTGAGACAGACTCCTGATTTCCCTGTCTTTTCCCTGCCTTTTCCCTGCCTCTGAGACAGACTCCTGATTTCCCTGTCTTTTCCCTGCCTTTTCCCTGCCTCTGAGACAGACTCCTGATTTCCCTGTCTTTTCCCTGCCTTTTCCCTGCCTCTGAGACAGACTCCTGATTTCCCTGTCTTTTCCCTGCCTTTTCCCTGCCTCTGAGACAGACTCCTGATTTCCCTGTCTTTTCCCTGCCTTTTCCCTGCCTCTGAGACAGACTCCTGATTTCCCTGTCTTTTCCCTGCCTTTTCCCTGCCTCTGAGACAGACTCCTGATTTCCCTGTCTTTTCCCTGCCTTTTCCCTGCCTCTGAGACAGACTCCTGATTTCCCTGTCTTTTCCCTGCCTTTTCCCTGCCTCTGAGACAGACTCCTGATTTCCCTGTCTTTTCCCTGCCTTTTCCCTGCCTCTGAGACAGACTCCTGATTTCCCTGTCTTTTCCCTGCCTTTTCCCTGCCTCTGAGACAGACTCCTGATTTCCCTGTCTTTTCCCTGCCTTTTCCCTGCCTCTGAGACAGACTCCTGATTTCCCTGTCTTTTCCCTGCCTTTTCCCTGCCTCTGAGACAGACTCCTGATTTCCCTGTCTTTTCCCTGCCTTTTCCCTGCCTCTGAGACAGACTCCTGATTTCCCTGTCTTTTCCCTGCCTTTTCCCTGCCTCTGAGACAGACTCCTGATTTCCCTGTCTTTTCCCTGCCTTTTCCCTGCCTCTGAGACAGACTCCTGATTTCCCTGTCTTTTCCCTGCCTTTTCCCTGCCTCTGAGACAGACTCCTGATTTCCCTGTCTTTTCCCTGCCTTTTCCCTGCCTCTGAGACAGACTCCTGATTTCCCTGTCTTTTCCCTGCCTTTTCCCTGCCTCTGAGACAGACTCCTGATTTCCCTGTCTTTTCCCTGCCTTTTCCCTGCCTCTGAGACAGACTCCTGATTTCCCTGTCTTTTCCCTGCCTTTTCCCTGCCTCTGAGACAGACTCCTGATTTCCCTGTCTTTTCCCTGCCTTTTCCCTGCCTCTGAGACAGACTCCTGATTTCCCTGTCTTTTCCCTGCCTTTTCCCTGCCTCTGAGACAGACTCCTGATTTCCCTGTCTTTTCCCTGCCTTTTCCCTGCCTCTGAGACAGACTCCTGATTTCCCTGTCTTTTCCCTGCCTTTTCCCTGCCTCTGAGACAGACTCCTGATTTCCCTGTCTTTTCCCTGCCTTTTCCCTGCCTCTGAGACAGACTCCTGATTTCCCTGTCTTTTCCCTGCCTTTTCCCTGCCTCTGAGACAGACTCCTGATTTCCCTGTCTTTTCCCTGCCTTTTCCCTGCCTCTGAGACAGACTCCTGATTTCCCTGTCTTTTCCCTGCCTTTTCCCTGCCTCTGAGACAGACTCCTGATTTCCCTGTCTTTTCCCTGCCTTTTCCCTGCCTCTGAGACAGACTCCTGATTTCCCTGTCTTTTCCCTGCCTTTTCCCTGCCTCTGAGACAGACTCCTGATTTCCCTGTCTTTTCCCTGCCTTTTCCCTGCCTCTGAGACAGACTCCTGATTTCCCTGTCTTTTCCCTGCCTTTTCCCTGCCTCTGAGACAGACTCCTGATTTCCCTGTCTTTTCCCTGCCTTTTCCCTGCCTCTGAGACAGACTCCTGATTTCCCTGCCTTTTCCCTGCCTCTGAGACAGACTCCTGATTTCCCTGTCTTTTCCCTGCCTTTTCCCTGCCTCTGAGACAGACTCCTGATTTCCCTGTCTTTTCCCTGCCTTTTCCCTGCCTCTGAGACAGACTCCTGATTTCCCTGTCTTTTCCCTGCCTTTTCCCTGCCTCTGAGACAGACTCCTGATTTCCCTGTCTTTTCCCTGCCTTTTCCCTGCCTCTGAGACAGACTCCTGATTTCCCTGTCTTTTCCCTGCCTTTTCCCTGCCTCTGAGACAGACTCCTGATTTCCCTGTCTTTTCCCTGCCTTTTCCCTGCCTCTGAGACAGACTCCTGATTTCCCTGTCTTTTCCCTGCCTTTTCCCTGCCTCTGAGACAGACTCCTGATTTCCCTGTCTTTTCCCTGCCTTTTCCCTGCCTCTGAGACAGACTCCTGATTTCCCTGTCTTTTCCCTGCCTTTTCCCTGCCTCTGAGACAGACTCCTGATTTCCCTGTCTTTTCCCTGCCTTTTCCCTGCCTCTGAGACAGACTCCTGATTTCCCTGTCTTTTCCCTGCCTTTTCCCTGCCTCTGAGACAGACTCCTGATTTCCCTGTCTTTTCCCTGCCTTTTCCCTGCCTCTGAGACAGACTCCTGATTTCCCTGTCTTTTCCCTGCCTTTTCCCTGCCTCTGAGACAGACTCCTGATTTCCCTGTCTTTTCCCTGCCTTTTCCCTGCCTCTGAGACAGACTCCTGATTTCCCTGTCTTTTCCCTGCCTTTTCCCTGCCTCTGAGACAGACTCCTGATTTCCCTGTCTTTTCCCTGCCTTTTCCCTGCCTCTGAGACAGACTCCTGATTTCCCTGTCTTTTCCCTGCCTTTTCCCTGCCTCTGAGACAGACTCCTGATTTCCCTGTCTTTTCCCTGCCTTTTCCCTGCCTCTGAGACAGACTCCTGATTTCCCTGTCTTTTCCCTGCCTTTTCCCTGCCTCTGAGACAGACTCCTGATTTCCCTGTCTTTTCCCTGCCTTTTCCCTGCCTCTGAGACAGACTCCTGATTTCCCTGTCTTTTCCCTGCCTTTTCCCTGCCTCTGAGACAGACTCCTGATTTCCCTGTCTTTTCCCTGCCTTTTCCCTGCCTCTGAGACAGACTCCTGATTTCCCTGTCTTTTCCCTGCCTTTTCCCTGCCTCTGAGACAGACTCCTGATTTCCCTGTCTTTTCCCTGCCTTTTCCCTGCCTCTGAGACAGACTCCTGATTTCCCTGTCTTTTCCCTGCCTTTTCCCTGCCTCTGAGACAGACTCCTGATTTCCCTGTCTTTTCCCTGCCTTTTCCCTGCCTCTGAGACAGACTCCTGATTTCCCTGTCTTTTCCCTGCCTTTTCCCTGCCTCTGAGACAGACTCCTGATTTCCCTGTCTTTTCCCTGCCTTTTCCCTGCCTCTGAGACAGACTCCTGATTTCCCTGTCTTTTCCCTGCCTTTTCCCTGCCTCTGAGACAGACTCCTGATTTCCCTGTCTTTTCCCTGCCTTTTCCCTGCCTCTGAGACAGACTCCTGATTTCCCTGTCTTTTCCCTGCCTTTTCCCTGCCTCTGAGACAGACTCCTGATTTCCCTGTCTTTTCCCTGCCTTTTCCCTGCCTCTGAGACAGACTCCTGATTTCCCTGTCTTTTCCCTGCCTTTTCCCTGCCTCTGAGACAGACTCCTGATTTCCCTGTCTTTTCCCTGCCTTTTCCCTGCCTCTGAGACAGACTCCTGATTTCCCTGTCTTTTCCCTGCCTTTTCCCTGCCTCTGAGACAGACTCCTGATTTCCCTGTCTTTTCCCTGCCTTTTCCCTGCCTCTGAGACAGACTCCTGATTTCCCTGTCTTTTCCCTGCCTTTTCCCTGCCTCTGAGACAGACTCCTGATTTCCCTGTCTTTTCCCTGCCTTTTCCCTGCCTCTGAGACAGACTCCTGATTTCCCTTTCCCTGCCTTTTCCCTGCCTCTGAGACAGACTCCTGATTTCCCTGTCTTTTCCCTGCCTTTTCCCTGCCTCTGAGACAGACTCCTGATTTCCCTGTCTTTTCCCTGCCTTTTCCCTGCCTCTGAGACAGACTCCTGATTTCCCTGTCTTTTCCCTGCCTTTTCCCTGCCTCTGAGACAGACTCCTGATTTCCCTGTCTTTTCCCTGCCTTTTCCCTGCCTCTGAGACAGACTCCTGATTTCCCTGTCTTTTCCCTGCCTTTTCCCTGCCTCTGAGACAGACTCCTGATTTCCCTGTCTTTTCCCTGCCTTTTCCCTGCCTCTGAGACAGACTCCTGATTTCCCTGTCTTTTCCCTGCCTTTTCCCTGCCTCTGAGACAGACTCCTGATTTCCCTGTCTTTTCCCTGCCTTTTCCCTGCCTCTGAGACAGACTCCTGATTTCCCTGTCTTTTCCCTGCCTTTTCCCTGCCTCTGAGACAGACTCCTGATTTCCCTGTCTTTTCCCTGCCTTTTCCCTGCCTCTGAGACAGACTCCTGATTTCCCTGTCTTTTCCCTGCCTTTTCCCTGCCTCTGAGACAGACTCCTGATTTCCCTGTCTTTTCCCTGCCTTTTCCCTGCCTCTGAGACAGACTCCTGATTTCCCTGTCTTTTCCCTGCCTTTTCCCTGCCTCTGAGACAGACTCCTGATTTCCCTGTCTTTTCCCTGCCTTTTCCCTGCCTCTGAGACAGACTCCTGATTTCCCTGTCTTTTCCCTGCCTTTTCCCTGCCTCTGAGACAGACTCCTGATTTCCCTGTCTTTTCCCTGCCTTTTCCCTGCCTCTGAGACAGACTCCTGATTTCCCTGTCTTTTCCCTGCCTTTTCCCTGCCTCTGAGACAGACTCCTGATTTCCCTGTCTTTTCCCTGCCTTTTCCCTGCCTCTGAGACAGACTCCTGATTTCCCTGTCTTTTCCCTGCCTTTTCCCTGCCTCTGAGACAGACTCCTGATTTCCCTGTCTTTTCCCTGCCTTTTCCCTGCCTCTGAGACAGACTCCTGATTTCCCTGTCTTTTCCCTGCCTTTTCCCTGCCTCTGAGACAGACTCCTGATTTCCCTGTCTTTTCCCTGCCTTTTCCCTGCCTCTGAGACAGACTCCTGATTTCCCTGTCTTTTCCCTGCCTTTTCCCTGCCTCTGAGACAGACTCCTGATTTCCCTGTCTTTTCCCTGCCTTTTCCCTGCCTCTGAGACAGACTCCTGATTTCCCTGTCTTTTCCCTGCCTTTTCCCTGCCTCTGAGACAGACTCCTGATTTCCCTGTCTTTTCCCTGCCTTTTCCCTGCCTCTGAGACAGACTCCTGATTTCCCTGTCTTTTCCCTGCCTTTTCCCTGCCTCTGAGACAGACTCCTGATTTCCCTGTCTTTTCCCTGCCTTTTCCCTGCCTCTGAGACAGACTCCTGATTTCCCTGTCTTTTCCCTGCCTTTTCCCTGCCTCTGAGACAGACTCCTGATTTCCCTGTCTTTTCCCTGCCTTTTCCCTGCCTCTGAGACAGACTCCTGATTTCCCTGTCTTTTCCCTGCCTTTTCCCTGCCTCTGAGACAGACTCCTGATTTCCCTGTCTTTTCCCTGCCTTTTCCCTGCCTCTGAGACAGACTCCTGATTTCCCTGTCTTTTCCCTGCCTTTTCCCTGCCTCTGAGACAGACTCCTGATTTCCCTGTCTTTTCCCTGCCTTTTCCCTGCCTCTGAGACAGACTCCTGATTTCCCTGTCTTTCCCTGCCTTTTCCCTGCCTCTGAGACAGACTCCTGATTTCCCTGTCTTTTCCCTGCCTTTTCCCTGCCTCTGAGACAGACTCCTGATTTCCCTGTCTTTTCCCTGCCTTTTCCCTGCCTCTGAGACAGACTCCTGATTTCCCTGTCTTTTCCCTGCCTTTTCCCTGCCTCTGAGACAGACTCCTGATTTCCCTGTCTTTTCCCTGCCTTTTCCCTGCCTCTGAGACAGACTCCTGATTTCCCTGTCTTTTCCCTGCCTTTTCCCTGCCTCTGAGACAGACTCCTGATTTCCCTGTCTTTTCCCTGCCTTTTCCCTGCCTCTGAGACAGACTCCTGATTTCCCTGTCTTTCCCTGCCTTTTCCCTGCCTCTGAGACAGACTCCTGATTTCCCTGTCTTTCCCTGCCTTTTCCCTGCCTCTGAGACAGACTCCTGATTTCCCTGCCTTTTCCCTGCCTCTGAGACAGACTCCTGATTTCCCTGTCTTTTCCCTGCCTTTTCCCTGCCTCTGAGACAGACTCCTGATTTCCCTGTCTTTTCCCTGCCTTTTCCCTGCCTCTGAGACAGACTCCTGATTTCCCTGTCTTTTCCCTGCCTTTTCCCTGCCTCTGAGACAGACTCCTGATTTCCCTGTCTTTTCCCTGCCTTTTCCCTGCCTCTGAGACAGACTCCTGATTTCCCTGTCTTTTCCCTGCCTTTTCCCTGCCTCTGAGACAGACTCCTGATTTCCCTGTCTTTTCCCTGCCTTTTCCCTGCCTCTGAGACAGACTCCTGATTTCCCTGTCTTTTCCCTGCCTTTTCCCTGCCTCTGAGACAGACTCCTGATTTCCCTGTCTTTTCCCTGCCTTTTCCCTGCCTCTGAGACAGACTCCTGATTTCCCTGTCTTTTCCCTGCCTTTTCCCTGCCTCTGAGACAGACTCCTGATTTCCCTGTCTTTTCCTGCCTTTTCCCTGCCTCTGAGACAGACTCCTGATTTCCCTGTCTTTTCCTGCCTTTTCCCTGCCTCTGAGACAGACTCCTGATTTCCCTGTCTTTTCCCTGCCTTTTCCCTGCCTCTGAGACAGACTCCTGATTTCCCTGTCTTTTCCCTGCCTTTTCCCTGCCTCTGAGACAGACTCCTGATTTCCCTGTCTTTTCCCTGCCTTTTCCCTGCCTCTGAGACAGACTCCTGATTTCCCTGTCTTTTCCCTGCCTTTTCCCTGCCTCTGAGACAGACTCCTGATTTCCCTGTCTTTTCCCTGCCTTTTCCCTGCCTCTGAGACAGACTCCTGATTTCCCTGTCTTTTCCCTGCCTTTTCCCTGCCTCTGAGACAGACTCCTGATTTCCCTGTCTTTCCCTGCCTTTTCCCTGCCTCTGAGACAGACTCCTGATTTCCCTGTCTTTTCCCTGCCTTTTCCCTGCCTCTGAGACAGACTCCTGATTTCCCTGTCTTTTCCCTGCCTTTTCCCTGCCTCTGAGACAGACTCCTGATTTCCCTGTCTTTTCCCTGCCTTTTCCCTGCCTCTGAGACAGACTCCTGATTTCCCTGTCTTTTCCCTGCCTTTTCCCTGCCTCTGAGACAGACTCCTGATTTCCCTGTCTTTCCCTGCCTTTTCCCTGCCTCTGAGACAGACTCCTGATTTCCCTGTCTTTTCCCTGCCTTTTCCCTGCCTCTGAGACAGACTCCTGATTTCCCTGTCTTTTCCCTGCCTTTTCCCTGCCTCTGAGACAGACTCCTGATTTCCCTGTCTTTTCCCTGCCTTTTCCCTGCCTCTGAGACAGACTCCTGATTTCCCTGTCTTTTCCCTGCCTTTTCCCTGCCTCTGAGACAGACTCCTGATTTCCCTGTCTTTTCCCTGCCTTTTCCCTGCCTCTGAGACAGACTCCTGATTTCCCTGTCTTTTCCCTGCCTTTTCCCTGCCTCTGAGACAGACTCCTGATTTCCCTGTCTTTTCCCTGCCTTTTCCCTGCCTCTGAGACAGACTCCTGATTTCCCTGTCTTTTCCCTGCCTTTTCCCTGCCTCTGAGACAGACTCCTGATTTCCCTGTCTTTTCCCTGCCTTTTCCCTGCCTCTGAGACAGACTCCTGATTTCCCTGTCTTTTCCCTGCCTTTTCCCTGCCTCTGAGACAGACTCCTGATTTCCCTGTCTTTTCCCTGCCTTTTCCCTGCCTCTGAGACAGACTCCTGATTTCCCTGTCTTTTCCCTGCCTTTTCCCTGCCTCTGAGACAGACTCCTGATTTCCCTGTCTTTTCCCTGCCTTTTCCCTGCCTCTGAGACAGACTCCTGATTTCCCTGTCTTTTCCCTGCCTTTTCCCTGCCTCTGAGACAGACTCCTGATTTCCCTGTCTTTTTCCCTGCCTTTTCCCTGCCTCTGAGACAGACTCCTGATTTCCCTGTCTTTTCCCTGCCTTTTCCCTGCCTCTGAGACAGACTCCTGATTTCCCTGTCTTTTCCCTGCCTTTTCCCTGCCTCTGAGACAGACTCCTGATTTCCCTGTCTTTTCCCTGCCTTTTCCCTGCCTCTGAGACAGACTCCTGATTTCCCTGTCTTTTCCCTGCCTTTTCCCTGCCTCTGAGACAGACTCCTGATTTCCCTGTCTTTTCCCTGCCTTTTCCCTGCCTCTGAGACAGACTCCTGATTTCCCTGTCTTTTCCCTGCCTTTTCCCTGCCTCTGAGACAGACTCCTGATTTCCCTGTCTTTTCCCTGCCTTTTCCCTGCCTCTGAGACAGACTCCTGATTTCCCTGTCTTTTCCCTGCCTTTTCCCTGCCTCTGAGACAGACTCCTGATTTCCCTGTCTTTTCCCTGCCTTTTCCCTGCCTCTGAGACAGACTCCTGATTTCCCTGTCTTTTCCCTGCCTTTTCCCTGCCTCTGAGACAGACTCCTGATTTCCCTGTCTTTTCCCTGCCTTTTCCCTGCCTCTGAGACAGACTCCTGATTTCCCTGTCTTTTCCCTGCCTTTTCCCTGCCTCTGAGACAGACTCCTGATTTCCCTGTCTTTTCCCTGCCTTTTCCCTGCCTCTGAGACAGACTCCTGATTTCCCTGTCTTTTCCCTGCCTTTTCCCTGCCTCTGAGACAGACTCCTGATTTCCCTGTCTTTTCCCTGCCTTTTCCCTGCCTCTGAGACAGACTCCTGATTTCCCTGTCTTTTCCCTGCCTTTTCCCTGCCTCTGAGACAGACTCCTGATTTCCCTGTCTTTTCCCTGCCTTTTCCCTGCCTCTGAGACAGACTCCTGATTTCCCTGTCTTTCCCTGCCTTTTCCCTGCCTCTGAGACAGACTCCTGATTTCCCTGTCTTTTCCCTGCCTTTTCCCTGCCTCTGAGACAGACTCCTGATTTCCCTGCCTTTTCCCTGCCTCTGAGACAGACTCCTGATTTCCCTGTCTTTTCCCTGCCTTTTCCCTGCCTCTGAGACAGACTCCTGATTTCCCTGTCTTTCCCTGCCTTTTCCCTGCCTCTGAGACAGACTCCTGATTTCCCTGTCTTTTCCCTGCCTTTTCCCTGCCTCTGAGACAGACTCCTGATTTCCCTGTCTTTTCCCTGCCTTTTCCCTGCCTCTGAGACAGACTCCTGATTTCCCTGTCTTTTCCCTGCCTTTTCCCTGCCTCTGAGACAGACTCCTGATTTCCCTGTCTTTTCCCTGCCTTTTCCCTGCCTCTGAGACAGACTCCTGATTTCCCTGTCTTTTCCCTGCCTTTTCCCTGCCTCTGAGACAGACTCCTGATTTCCCTGTCTTTTCCCTGCCTTTTCCCTGCCTCTGAGACAGACTCCTGATTTCCCTGTCTTTTCCCTGCCTTTTCCCTGCCTCTGAGACAGACTCCTGATTTCCCTGTCTTTTCCCTGCCTTTTCCCTGCCTCTGAGACAGACTCCTGATTTCCCTGTCTTTTCCCTGCCTTTTCCCTGCCTCTGAGACAGACTCCTGATTTCCCTGTCTTTTCCCTGCCTTTTCCCTGCCTCTGAGACAGACTCCTGATTTCCCTGTCTTTTCCCTGCCTTTTCCCTGCCTCTGAGACAGACTCCTGATTTCCCTGTCTTTTCCCTGCCTTTTCCCTGCCTCTGAGACAGACTCCTGATTTCCCTGTCTTTTCCCTGCCTTTTCCCTGCCTCTGAGACAGACTCCTGATTTCCCTGTCTTTTCCCTGCCTTTTCCCTGCCTCTGAGACAGACTCCTGATTTCCCTGTCTTTTCCCTGCCTTTTCCCTGCCTCTGAGACAGACTCCTGATTTCCCTGTCTTTTCCCTGCCTTTTCCCTGCCTCTGAGACAGACTCCTGATTTCCCTGTCTTTTCCCTGCCTTTTCCCTGCCTCTGAGACAGACTCCTGATTTCCCTGTCTTTTCCCTGCCTTTTCCCTGCCTCTGAGACAGACTCCTGATTTCCCTGTCTTTTCCCTGCCTTTTCCCTGCCTCTGAGACAGACTCCTGATTTCCCTGTCTTTTCCCTGCCTTTTCCCTGCCTCTGAGACAGACTCCTGATTTCCCTGTCTTTTCCCTGCCTTTTCCCTGCCTCTGAGACAGACTCCTGATTTCCCTGTCTTTTCCCTGCCTTTTCCCTGCCTCTGAGACAGACTCCTGATTTCCCTGTCTTTTCCCTGCCTTTTCCCTGCCTCTGAGACAGACTCCTGATTTCCCTGTCTTTTCCCTGCCTTTTCCCTGCCTCTGAGACAGACTCCTGATTTCCCTGTCTTTTCCCTGCCTTTTCCCTGCCTCTGAGACAGACTCCTGATTTCCCTGTCTTTTCCCTGCCTTTTCCCTGCCTCTGAGACAGACTCCTGATTTCCCTGTCTTTTCCCTGCCTTTTCCCTGCCTCTGAGACAGACTCCTGATTTCCCTGTCTTTTCCCTGCCTTTTCCCTGCCTCTGAGACAGACTCCTGATTTCCCTGTCTTTTCCCTGCCTTTTCCCTGCCTCTGAGACAGACTCCTGATTTCCCTGTCTTTTCCCTGCCTTTTCCCTGCCTCTGAGACAGACTCCTGATTTCCCTGTCTTTTCCCTGCCTTTTCCCTGCCTCTGAGACAGACTCCTGATTTCCCTGTCTTTTCCCTGCCTTTTCCCTGCCTCTGAGACAGACTCCTGATTTCCCTGTCTTTTCCCTGCCTTTTCCCTGCCTCTGAGACAGACTCCTGATTTCCCTGTCTTTTCCCTGCCTTTTCCCTGCCTCTGAGACAGACTCCTGATTTCCCTGTCTTTTCCCTGCCTTTTTCCCTGCCTCTGAGACAGACTCCTGATTTCCCTGTCTTTTCCCTGCCTTTTCCCTGCCTCTGAGACAGACTCCTGATTTCCCTGTCTTTTCCCTGCCTTTTCCCTGCCTCTGAGACAGACTCCTGATTTCCCTGTCTTTTCCCTGCCTTTTCCCTGCCTCTGAGACAGACTCCTGATTTCCCTGTCTTTTCCCTGCCTTTTCCCTGCCTCTGAGACAGACTCCTGATTTCCCTGTCTTTTTCCCTGCCTTTTCCCTGCCTCTGAGACAGACTCCTGATTTCCCTGTCTTTTCCCTGCCTTTTCCCTGCCTCTGAGACAGACTCCTGATTTCCCTGTCTTTTCCCTGCCTTTTCCCTGCCTCTGAGACAGACTCCTGATTTCCCTGTCTTTTCCCTGCCTTTTCCCTGCCTCTGAGACAGACTCCTGATTTCCCTGTCTTTTCCCTGCCTTTTCCCTGCCTCTGAGACAGACTCCTGATTTCCCTGTCTTTTCCCTGCCTTTTCCCTGCCTCTGAGACAGACTCCTGATTTCCCTGTCTTTTCCCTGCCTTTTCCCTGCCTCTGAGACAGACTCCTGATTTCCCTGTCTTTTCCCTGCCTTTTCCCTGCCTCTGAGACAGACTCCTGATTTCCCTGTCTTTTCCCTGCCTTTTCCCTGCCTCTGAGACAGACTCCTGATTTCCCTGTCTTTTCCCTGCCTTTTCCCTGCCTCTGAGACAGACTCCTGATTTCCCTGTCTTTTCCCTGCCTTTTCCCTGCCTCTGAGACAGACTCCTGATTTCCCTGTCTTTTCCCTGCCTTTTCCCTGCCTCTGAGACAGACTCCTGATTTCCCTGTTTTCCCTGCCTTTTCCCTGCCTCTGAGACAGACTCCTGATTCCCTGTCTTTTCCCTGCCTTTTCCCTGCCTCTGAGACAGACTCCTGATTTCCCTGTCTTTTCCCTGCCTTTTCCCTGCCTCTGAGACAGACTCCTGATTTCCCTGTCTTTTCCCTGCCTTTTCCCTGCCTCTGAGACAGACTCCTGATTTCCCTGTCTTTTCCCTGCCTTTTCCCTGCCTCTGAGACAGACTCCTGATTTCCCTGTCTTTTCCCTGCCTTTTCCCTGCCTCTGAGACAGACTCCTGATTTCCCTGTCTTTTCCCTGCCTTTTCCCTGCCTCTGAGACAGACTCCTGATTTCCCTGTCTTTTCCCTGCCTTTTCCCTGCCTCTGAGACAGACTCCTGATTTCCCTGTCTTTTCCCTGCCTTTTCCCTGCCTCTGAGACAGACTCCTGATTTCCCTGTCTTTTCCCTGCCTTTTCCCTGCCTCTGAGACAGACTCCTGATTTCCCTGTCTTTTCCCTGCCTTTTCCCTGCCTCTGAGACAGACTCCTGATTTCCCTGTCTTTTCCCTGCCTTTTCCCTGCCTCTGAGACAGACTCCTGATTTCCCTGTCTTTTCCCTGCCTTTTCCCTGCCTCTGAGACAGACTCCTGATTTCCCTGTCTTTTCCCTGCCTTTTCCCTGCCTCTGAGACAGACTCCTGATTTCCCTGTCTTTTCCCTGCCTTTTCCCTGCCTCTGAGACAGACTCCTGATTTTTCCCTGCCTTTTCCCTGCCTCTGAGACAGACTCCTGATTTCCCTGTCTTTTCCCTGCCTTTTCCCTGCCTCTGAGACAGACTCCTGATTTCCCTGTCTTTTCCCTGCCTTTTCCCTGCCTCTGAGACAGACTCCTGATTTCCCTGTCTTTTCCCTGCCTTTTCCCTGCCTCTGAGACAGACTCCTGATTTCCCTGTCTTTTCCCTGCTTTTCCCTGCCTCTGAGACAGACTCCTGATTTCCCTGTCTTTTCCCTGCCTTTTCCCTGCCTCTGAGACAGACTCCTGATTTCCCTGTCTTTTCCCTGCCTTTTCCCTGCCTCTGAGACAGACTCCTGATTTCCCTGTCTTTTCCCTGCCTTTTCCCTGCCTCTGAGACAGACTCCTGATTTCCCTGTCTTTTCCCTGCCTTTTCCCTGCCTCTGAGACAGACTCCTGATTTCCCTGTCTTTTCCCTGCCTTTTCCCTGCCTCTGAGACAGACTCCTGATTTCCCTGTCTTTTCCCTGCCTTTTCCCTGCCTCTGAGACAGACTCCTGATTTCCCTGTCTTTTCCCTGCCTTTTCCCTGCCTCTGAGACAGACTCCTGATTTCCCTGTCTTTTCCCTGCCTTTTCCCTGCCTCTGAGACAGACTCCTGATTTTTCCCTGCCTTTTCCCTGCCTCTGAGACAGACTCCTGATTTCCCTGTCTTTTCCCTGCCTTTTCCCTGCCTCTGAGACAGACTCCTGATTTCCCTGTCTTTTCCCTGCCTTTTCCCTGCCTCTGAGACAGACTCCTGATTTCCCTGTCTTTTCCCTGCCTTTTCCCTGCCTCTGAGACAGACTCCTGATTTCCCTGTCTTTTCCCTGCCTTTTCCCTGCCTCTGAGACAGACTCCTGATTTCCCTGTCTTTTCCCTGCCTTTTCCCTGCCTCTGAGACAGACTCCTGATTTCCCTGTCTTTTCCCTGCCTTTTCCCTGCCTCTGAGACAGACTCCTGATTTCCCTGTGCCTTTTCCCTGCCTCTGAGACAGACTCCTGATTTCCCTGTCTTTTCCCTGCCTTTTCCCTGCCTCTGAGACAGACTCCTGATTTCCCTGTCTTTTCCCTGCCTTTTCCCTGCCTCTGAGACAGACTCCTGATTTCCCTGTCTTTTCCCTGCCTTTTCCCTGCCTCTGAGACAGACTCCTGATTTCCCTGTCTTTTCCCTGCCTTTTCCCTGCCTCTGAGACAGACTCCTGATTTCCCTGTCTTTTCCCTGCCTTTTCCCTGCCTCTGAGACAGACTCCTGATTTCCCTGTCTTTTCCCTGCCTTTTCCCTGCCTCTGAGACAGACTCCTGATTTCCCTGTCTTTTCCCTGCCTTTTCCCTGCCTCTGAGACAGACTCCTGATTTCCCTGTCTTTTCCCTGCCTTTTCCCTGCCTCTGAGACAGACTCCTGATTTCCCTGTCTTTTCCCTGCCTTTTCCCTGCCTCTGAGACAGACTCCTGATTTCCGTTTTTCCCTGCCTTTTCCCTGCCTCTGAGACAGACTCCTGATTTCCCTGTCTTTTCCCTGCCTTTTCCCTGCCTCTGAGACAGACTCCTGATTTCCCTGTCTTTTCCCTGCCTTTTCCCTGCCTCTGAGACAGACTCCTGATTTCCCTGTCTTTTCCCTGCCTTTTCCCTGCCTCTGAGACAGACTCCTGATTTCCCTGTCTTTTCCCTGCCTTTTCCCTGCCTCTGAGACAGACTCCTGATTTCCCTGTCTTTTCCCTGCCTTTTCCCTGCCTCTGAGACAGACTCCTGATTTCCCTGTCTTTTCCTGCCTTTTCCCTGCCTCTGAGACAGACTCCTGATTTCCCTGTCTTTTCCCTGCCTTTTCCCTGCCTCTGAGACAGACTCCTGATTTCCCTGTCTTTTCCCTGCCTTTTCCCTGCCTCTGAGACAGACTCCTGATTTCCTTGTCTTTACCCTTCCTTTTCCCTGCCTCTGAGACAGACTCCTGATTTCCTGTCTTTTCCCTGCCTTTTCCTGCCTCTGAGACAGACTCCTGATTTCCCTGTCTTTTCCCTGCCTTTTCCCTGCCTCTGAGACAGACTCCTGATTTCCCTGTCTTTACCCTTGCCTTTTCCCTGCCTCTGAGACAGACTCCTGATTTCCCTGTCTTTTCCCTGCCTTTTCCCTGCCTCTGAGACAGACTCCTGATTTCCCTGTCTTTTCCCTGCCTTTTCCCTGCCTCTGAGACAGACTCCTGATTTCCTTGTCTTTACCCTTTTCCCTGCCTCTGAGACAGACTCCTGATTTCCCTGTCTTTTAACCCTTCCTTATCCCTGCCTCTGAGACAGACTCCTGATTTCCCTGTCTTTTTCTTTTACCTGCCTCTGAGACAGACTCCTGATTTCCTGTCTTCCTTTTTCCCTGCCTCTGAGACAGACTCCTGATTTCCCTGTCTTTTCCCTGCCTTTTACCTGCCTCTGAGACAGACTCCTGATTTCCCTGTCTTTTCCCTGCCTTTTCCCTGCCTCTGAGACAGACTCCTGATTTCCCTGTCTTTTCCCTGCCTTTTCCCTGCCTCTGAGACAGACTCCTGATTTCCTGTCTTTTCCCTGCCTTTTCCCTGCCTCTGAGACAGACTCCTGATTTCCCTGTCTTTTCCCTGCCTTTTCCCTGCCTCTGAGACAGACTCCTGATTTCCCTGTCTTTTCCCTGCTTTTCCCTGCCTCTGAGACAGACTCCTGATTTCCCTGTCTTTCCCTGCCTTTTCCCTGCCTCTGAGACAGACTCCTGATTTCCCTGTCTTTTCCCTGCCTTTTCCCTGCCTCTGAGACAGACTCCTGATTTCCCTGTCTTTTCCCTGCCTTTTCCCTGCCTCTGAGACAGACTCCTGATTTCCCTGTCTTTTCCCTGCCTTTTCCCTGCCTCTGAGACAGACTCCTGATTTCCCTGTCTTTTCCCTGCCTTTTCCCTGCCTCTGAGACAGACTCCTGATTTCCCTGTCTTTTCCCTGCCTTTTCCCTGCCTCTGAGACAGACTCCTGATTTCCCTGTCTTTACCCTGCCCATTCCCAAAGTCCCTCTGCACCCATGATTGATTGAATCATGACCGATAACTCTAACAATGTGCACTCCAACTACGAGCCAAATGTTTGGGTGCGGAGGTGCCCAGGATCGTTCAAATGCCTGGACGAAGGCACGGAGGCACGGCGGAGAGAGACACGGGGGGGACCTAAAGCTTCAACCTCAGAAACCTGGGGAATGGGTTGAATCATGACCGGAACCTACTTTGTTTCCCTTCCTTCACTTCACTCAACATTCCACCCTGGGCTTTTCTTTTCAGCTTTTCTTAGTAGTTACTAAGCACCCCCCTGAGCCAGCCACTGTTTTGCACCCAATTATTTCAGCAAATCTAAACAGCTTATTGTGTCAACTTCAATGAGTACTAGGTCGCCTAAGGTTTGGCTGAATAGCCAGTAAGGGGACCTGCCAAGGTCCCAAAAGGTTAAAAACAGTTATAAAAAGCTATAGAAAGCACTACAACGCTGTCCCTGGAGGAGGCCTAAAACCAGTAAGCTAGGAAAAAACCACTTTCAGATTTGAAAACAATGCACTGGCCAGTCAGGGGACCTGCCTTTCCGGCTGCTACCCCCGTAGCCAAAAACAAAATAAACTGTTTCCAACTAAATGGAGCCTCGAGTTCATGCTTCAACCCTCGTGTCAATTCTACCCTTCATGTCACTACTGCCCCCTCATGTCCCTTCTGCTCCCCCCCCCCCCTTCACTTCTGGTCCCTCCTCCCTTGACTGGACATGTGCACCAAAGCTGGAATCAAGATAGGGTTGCTAAAACCTTTCCTCTTTTCTCAAATCTCCTTCCAACCCCTTTTCACTTCTGCCCCTTACTTACTTAACAGAACATGTGCATCAAAGTAAGAATCAAGATTGGGTCTCTCAGATCTTCCCCTCCTTTCTCAAACTTTCCTTCCATCTGCTATGAGCCTTGAGTATGTGCCCTCAACATTTGTGAGCGACTCCTATTGTGACTGCCTTTGTTCTTAGGGCCACTAGAAAGTCTGAGGCGGCTAAAAGAGGAGCTGCATATGCCAACTCCAAGTGGCCCCTTAGGGAAGGGGGCCTACTTGCGAGTATCGCCTAGAGGCAGAGGCAGAGGCAGAGGCAGAGGCACCCCTCATGTCATTACTGCCCCTATCTTCCTTAACTAGACATGTACACCAAAGCCGGAATCAAGATTGGGTATCTCAGATCTTTCCCTCCTTTCTCAAACTTTCCTTTCACCTTCTAAGAGCTTTTTGTATGTTCACCCCTCATGTCATTACTGCCCCTATCTCCCTTAACCGGACATGAGCATCAAAGCCGGAATCAAGCTAGGGGTGCTATGAATTTTTCCTCCTTTCTCAAATCTCCTTCCAACCCCTTTTCACTTCTGCCCCTTTCTTGCTTGACAGGACATGTGCACCAAAGCCGGAATCAAGATTGGGTCTCTTAGGGGAGCGGGGGCCATAAATGCCCTTTGGCCCTCCCTGCAGAAGCTCACCCAATCCCATCTGGCACTTGTACAGGTCAGCATCAGCTTGGTGATAGCTTGTAGTATGTAATGAAATTCATGAATGGTTGGATATATGTATCAATTGTATTACTGTATTAACTGTGTTAGCTTGTATTAACTGTATTACCTTGTATTACCTTGTATTAACTTGTATTACCTGTATTAATTGTATTAACTTGTATTTACTGTATTAATCGTAATAACTTGTATTAACTGTATTAATTGCATTAACTTGTATTAACTGTTTTAATTGCATTAACTTGTATTAACTGTATTAATTGCATTAACTTGTATTAACTGTATTAATTGCATTAACTTGTATTAGCTGTATTAATCGTATTAATGGGAATTGACTGTATTAATTGTATTCACTTTTATTAATTGTATTCACTATATTAATTAAACTAGCTTGTATTAACTGTATTAATTGCATAACTACCGTTAGGCCCTCCATGCAGCAGATCAACCCATCCCATCTGGCACTTGTACAGGCCAGCATCAGCTTGGTGATAGTTTGGCGATATATTGAAATGTATGAATGACTGGATACACAACAATGACCGTCGTACATCAATGATGTTTGTAGTAATTGCATTACTGTCATTTGACCCTCCATGTAGCAGATCACCCCATCCCATCTGGCACTTGTACAGGCCAGCATCCCACCTTGGACTTGTACAGGCCAGCATCAGCTTGGTAATAGTTTGGCGTATGTATTGAAATGCATGAATGATTGGATATATGTATTAATTGTATTACTGTATTATTATTGTATTAACTGTTTTAACTTGTATTGATTGTATTAACTTGTATTGACTGTATTATAGCAATTCAGGGGATGATTTGGGAAGCACACTTTGTACTTCGGACTTGGTTCTCAGAATCTCAGGCCAATTATCGAGAATTCTCGCGAGAATTCTCAGATTTCCAGGCCAAATTCTCGATTTCATGTACGAAGTCCGGGTTCTTCAGAAACCTTGAACCCAAATCATCGCTGAATGGCTATAATTGTATTCACTTGTTTTACTGAAATTCATGAAATATTGGATATATGTATTAATTTAATTACTGCATTAACTGTTTTAACTTGTATTAATTGTATTCACTTGTATAGACTGTATTAATTGTATTCACTTGTATTTACTGAAATTCATGAATGATTGTATATATGTATTAATCGTATTACTGTATTAACTGTTTTAACTTGTATTGATTGTATTGACTTGTATTTACTGTGTTCACTTGTAGTGACTGAAATTCATGAATTATTGGATAAACAACAATGACCTTTCTACGTCAATGGTGTCTGTATTACAGCATCTCAGCAGATGGTTTGTATTTGACAGCTCGTCAGGCCGTGTTGACAAATTTCCCAGAATTATACAAGATAATCAGAAATGTCAGTCCAAAGTCCGTCTTTGCTATGGGTGCGGCTGATGAGCCATCATGCACAGCTTGGTGCACAGTGTCGAGAAGAAATTCACAACGATTGCCAGGTTTCCAGTCGTTTTTAGCTAATTGGCCCGAAATACACAAACTTTGGAGATAATTGGAATTGTCAGGCCAGAGTTGACATATGTATGTTACAGTCCAGGGGTAGGCCAAATAGGCTAAAGGGACTTGCCCAACCGTATAGGAAGGGCTTCAAAAGAAAAAGCACTGATGAACTGATTTAATTCGACAATCTTTGACGTACGAAGTACCAACCTTCGACCTGTTTCTAAAAAATCCAAATCAACCACTGAATCTCTGTCTTGTTACATTCCAGGGGTAGGCCAAATAGGCTAAAGGGACTTTCCAAACCGCGACAGGAGGGGCTCAAACGATAAGGCACTGATGAAGTGAACCCTGGACTTTTATTTTTACTGGCGGGGGCCTGAGTTCGTGCTACGGTGAAATTTCAATTCTATGATTATAAATCATCCACTGAATTGCTATAATTTTAACCCCATTGTCTTGGTTTTATGGGAAGTATTCATAAATTGCATTAATTTATAATTATTCATTAATTGCAGCCCCATTGTCTTGGTTTTATGGGAATTATTCAGAATTGTGACAATCCACGACCTTACCATGGCGTTATCTTTTGTTTTTTACCACTGCGCTCGCTTGTGCTCTATTCGAAATGGGGACCTTGTATTTGTCTTGGTGTCGAAGCTCGGTAAGTGGGAATGATTCACAATTGTGACAATCGGTTCTACCTGACCCTTATTTTAAGGCGTGCTCTCCCTCTAACCCCCTGGAGTGAGGGGGGGGGGGGGGGGGGGGGGGGGGGGGGGCGTTTCTTGATAACAAGAAGCGCCCCCCCCCCCCCCCCCCGGGGAGAGCGTGTTTAGCACAGAAATCTAGATTTTTGGGACCATATTTGAATTGCAGCTCAGTTGGTGGGAATGATTCTCAATTGCGACAATCCCCACACAACCTTACTGTATTCAATACAAGAAACTTGTTTTTTCTTCACTCATCCTGCCTACCAACCTTATGCTGTGGTCCTATATAAGCCCAATCCCTATTCCCACTCATCCTGCCTACCAGCCCTATGCTGTGGTCCTAAATAAGCCCAATCCCTATTCCCACTCATCCTGCCTACCAGCCCTATGCTGTGGTCCTAAATAAGCCCAATCCCTATTCCCACTCATCCTGCCTACCAGCCCTATGCTGTGGTCCTAAATAAGCCCAATCCCTATTCCCACTCATCCTGCCTACCAGCCCTATGCTGTTGTCCTAAATAAGCCCAATCCCTATTCCCACCCATCTTGCCTACCAGCCCTATGCTGTTGTCCTAAATAAGCCCAATCCCTATTCCCACTCATCCTGCCTACCAGCCCTATGCTGTTGTCCTAAATAAGCCCAATCCCTATTCCCACTCATCCAGTCATCCTTCCTACCAGCCCTACGGTGCAGTTCTAAATAAGCCCAATTCCTATTCCCACTCATCCATCCTACCAGCCCTACGGTGCGGTCCTATATAAGCCCAATCCCTATTCCCACTCATCCTCCCCACCAGCCCTACGGTGCGGTCCTAAACAAGCCTAATGCAGACGAGTTCCTGGGTCATGTGACAGAAAAGAACCGAGGCCTCATGAGGGCTAACTTAACCATGACAGGTGAGAAGTTAATTAGTTAGTTAGTTAGTTTTTAACCATGACAGGTGAGAAATTAGTTAGTTTGTTAGTTAGTAACGTAACCATGTTAGAAGTGAGTTAGTGATTTAATTAGTTAGTTAGTAACTTAACCATTACAGGTGAGAAGTTAGTTAGTTCATTAGTAACTTAACCATGTTAGAAGTGAGTTAGTTAGTTAATTAGTTAGTTGGTTAGGAAGTAACTGAATGCATGAGAGGTGAGAGGTTAGTTAGTTACTTACTTACTTACTTACTTAACCATGTTAGAAGTGAGTTAGCTAATTAGTTAGTTAGTTAGTTAGTAACTTAACCATGACAGGTGAGAAGGAGAGTTGAGTTGTTTTTGGCGCCCCCCCCCCCCCCCCTCCTGCGGGGAGGGAGCCCCCAGATCCACTCCATTGTCTGTCAAAATGACCGACGACCGAGACGAAGCCTGACACGTCAGCCAACTGTCCCATAACTAACATGACCATGACAGATGAGAAGTTAGTTAGTTAGTTAGTTAGCTAGTTTGTAACTTAGTAACTTAACCATGACAGGTGAGAAGGAGATTTGTGTTGTTTTCTTTCAGAGGTAAGCTCTATAGATGTGAAGTGGCTTGTCGTTCTCCAAAAATAATGCAAAAAGATAGACAAGTATACTAACTAACTAAATGGCAAAATAAAAACTACCAAACAAACAAACATAACACACTATATGTTTAACCAACCAATCAACCAACTGATTGCATGACCATATGAATGACGAACCAAATAAATAAATAAATAAATGACTGGCTGGCTGACTGACTGACTGAGTGACTGAATGACTGAATGGTTGTCTGACTGACTGACTGACCGACTAGCTAGATGGCTGGATTGCTAACTAAGAAGCTATCTAACTACCTACCTAACTAACTAACTAACCAACTAACTAACCAACCAACCAATCAACCAACACTTAAAATTAACTAACTAACAACTAACACTCAAAATTAACTAAGTAACTAATAATTAAAACTAACTAACTAACACTCAAAATTTCTGCTTGCACCAACTATCTAACATTCAAAATGTTCTCCTTTGATCACAACTAAACAAACAAACTAGTCTAGCTAGTTACTAACTAACTAACTAACTAACTAACTAACTAACTAACTAACTAACTAACTAACAAAATATCTTTCTTTGATCAAAGGCTGGAAAGATGCAGGCGACCACTTTTCTATTAGTGCTGCCAGCAAGTTGCTACCCGGGCTGGTGTCTATCTTTGAGGCTGAGCAGTTGCTGCTGGCACCAGACGGATGGGTGCCCGAGCAGCTCAGCATGTTTGGACTTCACATGGAGGGAACACATGTAAGTTCAAATGTATGGGCTTAGAATGGAGGGAACACACGTGCGTTAACATGTTTTGGCTTTAGATCGACCAAAAACGTGTAAGTTAACATGTTTGGGCATCAAATAGAAGGAACACACGTGAGTTAACGTGTTTGGTCTTAAAAAAGAGCAAAGACACGTGCGTTAACATGTTTTGGCTTTAAATAGAGCGACCACACGTGAGCTAACTTGTTTTGGCTTTAAATAGAGCGAACACTTGTAAGTTAGCAGCTTTGAACTTTACATGGAGGGAACACGTGAAAGTTACAAGGTATGGGTCAAAAATAGAGGGAACGCATGTAAGTTAACAGCTGTGGGCTTAAAATAGAGGGAACAGGTGCAAGTTAACAGCTGTGGGCTTCACATGGAGTGAATACATCTAAGTTAACTGTTTTGGGCATCCACTGAAGGAAACACATGTATGTTGACAGTTGTGGGCTTCGCATGGAGGGAGCACATGTAAGTGAACCGTTTTGGGCTTCAACTGAAGGAAACACATGCATGTATGTTAACAGTTTTGGGCTTCAACTGAAGGAAACACATGTATGTTAACAGTTTTGGGCTTCAACTGAAGGAAACACATGTATGTTAACAGTTTTGGGCTTCGCATGGAGGGAGCACATGCATGTTAACAGCTTGGGGCTTCAACTGAAGGAAACACATGTATGTTAACAGCTTGGGGCTTCAACTGAAGGAAACACATGTATGTTAACAGTTTTGGGCTTCAACTGAAGGAAACACATGTATGTTAACAGTTTTGGGCTTCAACTGAAGGAAACACATGTATGTTAACAGTTTTGGGCTTCAACTGAAGGAAACACATGTATGTTAACAGTTTTGGGCTTCAACTGAAGGAAAGACATGTATGTTAACAGTTTTGGGCTTCAACTGAAGGAAACACATGTATGTTAACAGTTTTGGGCTTCGCATGGAGGGAGCACATGCATGTTAACAGCTTGGGGCTTCAACTGAAGGAAACACATGTATGTTAACAGTTTTGGGCTTCAACTGAAGGAAACACATGTATGTTAACAGTTTTGGGCTTCAACTGAAGGAAACACATGTATGTTAACAGTTTTGGGCTTCGCATGGAGGGAGCACATGTAAGTGAACACCTGTGGGATTCAACTGAAGGGTTTAACACTCAAAGAATTAACCTCAACTCAGATTTTCATTTTGTATCATGAGGCAGCTGCTTGAGCATTCCTATGCATGTATGTATGTATGTATGTATGTATGCATGTATGCATGTATGTATGTATTGATGTATGCATGTATGTATGCATGTATGTATGTATGTATGTATGTATGTATGTATGTATGTTACTATCCAGGGGTAGGCCAAATAGGCTAAAGGGACTTGCTCGACTGTGATAGGATGCAAACGAGGCCGCTGCTCAAGAGCACACTAACACACCCCTCCTTGAGCATACACGGGTGCTGCCCTCTCTGGGATGTTTGAGCATTCCTATGCATATGGGGCTGCTGCTCCAGCTGCTCCACGCACGCCCATTATAAGATGCTTGAGCATTCAATTTGTTGCACACCCTCTCTCAGACATTTGAGCATTCCTATGTTTACGCAAGTGCTGGTCCAGAGCTCACCAACACACCCCTCGCGCCCCTTCTCAGATGCTTGAGCATTCCTTTGCATACGAGGGTGTCGGTACGGAGCTCTTCAAAATTCAAAAATCTTTTTTTTTGTTTTTATCATGCGGCAGATGCTTGAGCATTCCCATGCATACAAGGGTGTAGATACAGAGCTCTTAAAAATCCAAGATTTATATTTGTATTGATCATGCAGCAGCTGCTTGAGCATTCCCCCGCATACGAGGGTGTTGGTACAGAGCTCTGTAAAATTCCCCTCGGGCCTTCTCTTAGATACTCCAGCAAGTCAGAATTGAATTGTTTACACTCCCTCTCTCAGGCACTTGAGCATTCCTCTGCATACAAGGGTGCTGGTCCAAAGCTCACGTGCGCACTCCTCATGCCCATTCTATGATGCTTGAACATTCCTATGCATATGAGGCCGCTGCTCCAGAGCACACCAACACACCCCTCACACCCATTCTATGATGCTTGGGCATTCAATTTGTTGCACACTCTCTGTCAGATGCTTGAGCATTCCTATGCATATGCGGGTGATGGTCCAGAGCTCACCAACACACCCCTCACGCCCATTCTATGATGCTTAAGCATTCCTATGCATACCCGGGTTCTGGTCTAGAGCACACCAACACACCCCTCCTTGAGCATTCGCGGTTGCAGGTCCAGAGCTCACCAACACACCCCTCACACCCGTTCGCAGATGCTTGAGCATTCCTATGCATACGCGGGTTCTGGTATAGAGCACACCAACACGCCCCTCCTTGAGCATACGCGGTTGCGGGTCCAGAGCTCACCAACACCCCTCACACCCATTCCCAGATACTTAAGCATTCCTATGCATACCCGGGATCTGGTCCAGAGCACACCAACACACCCATCCTTGAGCATACGCGGGGGCTGGTCCAGAGCACACCAACACCCCTCACACCCATTCCCAGATGCTTAAGCATTCCTATGCATACCCGGGTTCTGGTCTAGAGCTCACCAACACACACCCCACGCCCGTTCTCAGATGCTTGAGCATTCCTATGCATACGCGGGTGCTGGTCCAGAGTATACCAACACACCACTCCTTGAGCATACGCGGCTGTGGGTCCAGAGCTCACCAACACACACCTCACGCCCGTTCTCAGATGCTTGAGCATTCCTATGCATATGCAGGTGCTGGTCTAGAGCACACCAACACACCCCTACTTGAGCATACGCGGCTGCGGGTCCAGAGCTCACTAACTCACCCCCCACGCCCGTTCTCAGATGCTTGAGCATTCCTATGCACACGTGGGTGCTGGTCCAGAGTATACCAACACACCACTCGATGAGCATATGCGGCTGCGGGTCCAGAGCTCACCAACACACACCCCACGCCCGTTCTCAGATGCTTGAGCATTCCTATGCATATGTGGGTTCTGGTCTAGAGCACACCAACACACCCCTCCTTGAGCATACGCAGTTGCGGGTCCAGAGCTCACCAACACACACCCCACGCCCGTTCTCAGATGCTTGAGCATTCCAATGCATATGTGGGTTCTGGTCTAGAGCACACCAACACACCCCTCCTTGAGCATACGCAGTTGCGGGTCCAGAGCTCACCAACACACACCCCACGCCCGTTCTCAGATGCTTGAGCATTCCTATGCATACGCGGGTCCCGGTCTAGAGCACACCAACACACCACTCCTTGAGCATACGCGGCTGCGGGTCCAGAGCTCACCAACACACACCCCACGCCCGTTCTCAGATGCTTGAGCATTCCTATGCATATGCGGGTGCGGGTCCAGAGCTCACCAAAACTCCCCTGCTGCGATACTGGGGCGGAAGCGAGGAGGACACCGCCATCAGCAAGTCTGCTGCTCTAGTAAAACACCAGCAAAGGTCGTCTAGTGGTAAGGAATCAACCAGCCTATCCAACTCAGCTGACAACGACGACAGTTGCCGTGGCTTCAATCATGTATTTCAGTCGTACCCTGTCATAGCTGAGACTAACAACATCAAACTGAGCAGTGCGGCGTACGGCTCTGGGAAGCAGTACAAGGGCATCGGACATGCATGGTCTTGGAAGGCCCAACCAGACAAGTAAGTTGTAACTCTGGACTATTAGATGAACGAACATACATATACATGCATACATACATACATACATACATACATACATACACATGTACATGCACGCGCTTGAGCCCCTCCTGCATGTTGTGTTGTGTGTGGGTGGGGGTGGGTGTGGGGGGGGTACCTAAATAAGTGTCTATAAGGACTTCACTTGTTAGGATGTGAATTTGAAATTGTTTTTTGGCAGAGCCCCCCCTTCTGGGGAGGTTGGTGGATTACACTGAACCAACCAGCCTGAGCCTGACATGGCCTTGTCTCTAGGCACTGCAAAGCTAGCAAGCTGCTTCGGGCCCCAGGTCCCGAGCGAGTTTGTGGTGCTGTTATCAAACTGTCTAATCCATGTTTCATCTGCATTCACTTCTTGTGCTTACAGGGCTGGCCTTGTCTCTAGGCACTCCAAAGCTAGCAAGCTGCTTCGGGCCCCAGGTCCCGAGCAAGTTTGTGGTGCTGTTGTCAAACTGTCTAATCCATGTTTCATCTGCATTCACTTCTTGTGCTTACAGGGCTGGCCTTGTCTCTAGGCACTCCAAAGCTAGCAAGCTACTTCGGGACCTGGGCCCCATCCAAAAAGGCTCGGCAGGAGTCAGCCTGTCCCTCTGCACACCTGATGGCATGCCCATCCTTGGCTTCCACCCTGGCTTCGAGAACGGCCGTGTGGCAGTTGCCTGTACAGGCACGTCAGGGGGTAGCACTGTCCAGCGAGAGCGAGTGCTTGAAGGTAGGGGGAAGCTGGTCAGCACTTGTTTTCCTGAACCACCTAAACCATCTAAACCTGAACCACCTAAACCTGAACTACCTAAACCTAAATCACATAAACCTTAAACCACGTATACCTAAAACACCTAAACCCTAAACCTAAACCACCTAAAACATAAAACATAAAACATAAACCTTGAACCACCTAAAAACATAAACATAGACATAAAACACGTAAACCCTAAACCATATTGACATCAACCACCTAAACCGAAGTGCTTACCAGCTAAGTGCTAACCAGCCAAGTGCTGACCATCTACTGACCAGCTACTGACAAGCTACCGACCAGCTACTAACCAGCTACTGACCAGCTTCCTCCTTCTGTTGCTGTAGACCTTGGTGAAGAGGTTGCAGACCTGAGCAGCATGCAGGGAGGCAAGGAGAACATGAGAAGCCAGCTAGTGCTTGTTTCTGACCCAAGGCGGCCTTTGCCAGAGGGCAGCAGAGTAGGCAATGCTGGGTCGAAAGGCGAAGCAGAGGATGAGTATGAAGATGTTTTTCGCGGAACCACCGGCGATGGCTACCAGTTATCTCCCGTCTTGGCCAGGTAGAACTGCTTTCGTACACTTTTTAGCTAACATGCCTAGAACCATAGAGCCCCGAACCCGAAACCCTGATGGCAATGCAGAGGACGAGTATGCTGGTGTTTTTTCAAGGAACCAAAGACGATGGCTACCAGTTGTTTCCCGTCTTGGCCAGGTAGAACTGCTTGTGTACACTTTTTAGCTAACATGCCTAGAACCATGGAGCACCTAACCCGAAACCCTGAAGGCAATGCCGAGGACGAGTATTCAGGTGTTTTTTCAAGGAACCAAAGATTATGGCTACCAGTTGTCTCCCGTCTTGGCCAGGTAGAACTGCTTGTGTACACTGTAGCCAACATGCCTAGAACCATAGAGCACCTAACCCGAAACCCTAAAGGCAATGCCGAGGACGAGTATTCAGGTGTTTTATCAAGGAACCAAAGACGATGGCTACCAATTGTCTCCCGTCTTGGCCAGGTAGAACTGCTTTTGTACACTTTAGCCAACATGCATAGAACTATATTAGTATATATATTGCACATTCTAGTCATTTGCCCTGTCTGCACACAGGTTTGCTTTTCCTTTCTTTTTCCTTGTTCTAATCATTAGCCCTGACTGCACACAGATTTGACGTTTTTTTCCTTTTTTCTTGTTCTAATCATTAGCCCTGACTGCACACAGGTTTGACTTGTTTCCTCCTTTTTCCTTGTTCTAATCATTAGCCCTGGCTGCACGCAGGTTTGACTTGTTTCCTCCTTTTTTTCTTGTTCTAATCATTAGCCCTGACTGCACACAGGTTTGATTTTCCTTTTTCCCGCGTTCTAATTATTTGCCCTGACTGCACACAGGTTTGCTTCGGACCTACTTTGTGGTGCCCCCATCCAGGTGTGTATTGATATGACCCATACTGCTTAATAATTGCTTAGTTATTGCTTGAGCCGCGCTTAACTTAGACATGGGGCAAGGCCCCCTTTAGTTTAGTCACTAGTTGACTTTGGCTAAACTTTCTTTTGAAAATGCGGGTTAAGCGCGGCATAGCCCCACTAAAAACATGTGTTTAGACTGCTCTTAAGCTTATCTATGCCGTACTGAACCTACATTTGTTGGCTACATTTGTTGGCTGCATTTGTTGGGAAATTGTTGGGAAATTGTTGGCGACATTTGTTGGCAAATAACAGCTCTTAACTTGATTGCACTAGCCACTAATTGCTACTAAAGCACTGTTTCCTCTTTAGGCTACGCGTAGCAGCTTCTAGGCAGCTCCCTTTCCCGGTTCTTAGGCCAAACCTGAAGCAACCTAATGCGTCTGATAGCTGGCATGACAGGCTGTCCAATGAAGCTGAAAGCTTTGGGTTTGCCCCAGTGGCTGGCTAATGGAGCTGGGTGGAAGCTCCCTTGCGTAGCCTAACAAGTCCTAGGCAGCGTCGCAAGCGACACGGAAAATTGGTGGAGGGTGTTGGCTAGCAGAACGACAGGTGGCAGCGGAATGGAGCGGAGGGAAGCAGTTTAGTTACAAAACAGTTTGCTGATGTGTCAGACTGCGTCTCGAGGGGGGGCGGTGGTGGTGGTGGTGGTGGTGGGGGGGGGGGGGGGGGGGGGGGGGGGGGGGTAGGAGCTGGGCGCTGTAAACACTAGCTAGCGCTAATAGCGATCCCGTAACTAGTGCTAGTTGTAGCCAGAAAAAGCCCAGTATAGCCCGAAATAGCCTGAAATAACCTGATATAGCCTGAAATAATCTGAAATAGCCTGAAATTACCTGAAATAGCTTGAAAGATGAGGTGGGCACGAAATTGGTCAGATCATACACAATTTCCAGAAAAGACAGTAGGATGCATAACAGCACTCTTCTGAACATATGGCATTTGTCTGGGTTGTTTTGGATCAGTTTGGCTAAATTAGTTCACAACTAATAGGGCTAATTTGGTCAGCAATTATCCCAAACCTTCAAACCCTAATGTTATTTCACCTCATTCGCAGTTAGGGAACGGTACATGTATATGTATATTGCATCATATGATTGACATATATATATATATATCATATGATGCAATATACATATACATGTATATATCATATGATGCAATTTGTATGATATGGTATGATATTGTATGATATCATACTCGCCTTTGATCAACATCATACGATTTGCCGGTCCCTATTCGCAGGACATTGAGCCTGGACTGATTGACCTCGCGAGGAAAGGCATCAATGCTGTGCACGTGCCAGCCACCATCAACACTTGGGATGGGGGGCTGTACGAGCTTCAAGATGGGTCCTTCTATAATCGCAAGACACTGGCAGAAATAGAGGAGGAGGCGCACAATGCTGAGGAGTTGAGACGTGCCACTGAGGAGTGATACTGTGCACGAGCTAGCCACCATCAGCACGTGGGATGGGGGGCTGTACACGCTTCAAGATGGGTCCTTCTACAACCGTAAGACGATGGAGGAAATTTAGGAGTAATTGAGACGAGCCACTGAGGAATGATACTGTGCATGTGCCAGCCACCATCAGCATTTGGGATGGGGGGCTGTACGAGCTTCAATGTGGGTATTTTTTATAACCTAAAGACACTGGCGGAATTAGAGGAGGAGGCGCACAACGCTAGGGGTGCTCAAAAGTAACCAGCCACGCGAGCTTAAGTAACTAAACCACAATTGTATGGGCTTGGACTGCTCCCATCTCCTAGTCACTTAGACCCCAGGGTAAGAGCTTCCAGGTCTGGGTAGGGGAACCCTATATCTAGCTTGGGTGGGTGGATGCTGGCATGAATGTGAGTGAGCTGTAAACTAGGGGTTGTGTTAGTTTTTAGGGTTTACAACTTTTAAATCTGGGAAAAATACAGGACCTGTTTATTTTTTCTTGACCACTGTTTTTTCATGATAGGTGGGAGTAGGTTATTCTCTCGTGTGTTGCTCAGTTGTGCCTTACCACTTTCTGGTTGGTGGTGTCATTGTGTGTGACTTGTCACAAAGTGTGTGTGTGTGGGAGGGGGTAGGTGCTGTAACATCTGCAGGGCCAAGCTTTTAAAATGTTTGGGCCTCGGACCATAAACGCCTTTCATAGAAATAGACTGTGGGACTGAAGGGGTGGGTTAAACAAATCTTACAAAAAGTGTAAAAAAAAAAATGATTGGATAACAACTTTTTATGCCACATGAAAATGGCAGAAAAGTTGGTGGTCCCCCTAGCAAAAGAGAGGCATACATGTGCATTCAACCAGAGCCCTACAAACGCAGCACATGAGCCATAGACAAGTATCATGGCGTGGTATGCTTATTTAATCAATCTGCTAGGGGTGTGAAATATAACTATAGAAGCCTTATTACTTTTGAGCACCCCTATGGGGGCCCTATGTGGTGGTTGGGCACAAAGGTTGGGGGGATCTACTTCACCACCACACCACCTTATATTTGCCCCCAATCTATATCTTCTATATCACACAGGTCCCCAATAACTACTTGGTAGTAACCAATGGTTTAAAAACATGGACCACTAGCTGTACCCCAAAACCATAAAGTGGTAACCCTAAACCCTTCCAGTCAGTCATGACTGCACTGCCGGCAGTACAGTAATGCATAATAAAAGTACAGCTATTTCAGAAACGTGTTCCTTAATTAAAGGGGTTTCCAGAACACTTTGTTTTTGTTCCTATTGGCTTAGTACAACAAGAGTTATCCATGTTTTAGTGTTTTAATACGTCCAACCACATTTATGACAGTTATTTGCATACACCACACTCCTCAATTTCACCTTGTCACCAATCCTTGTACCCCCCAATCCACTTCCCATCCAATCCCCTGATCTTTTGAATCCTACTAGGCACCTTTTCCACCAACTTGTTGATGGTGCTCTGGGTTATTGCATCCCACTCTTGCATAATAGCTGCCTTGTACCCCCTAGGGGTAGTAGGCCTCCTAATCCTCAGCTTGGCTGCCAGCTGAGCCCACACATGCTATATGCAATTGATGTCCCAGCTTTGTGCTGGGAAGCTCTTCAAGATGGGAAGATCCAAGATCTCTAGATCCTCAGCGCTCTTGGCTGAGGTATGTTGAGAAGCTCTGTCCCTGATGATGCTAAACTTTCCTAGTTGAGGTTGCTGCACCTCCAATTCCCTTGAAAACTTCTTCATGAACTCCACATAGTGGCCAGACTTGAATGTATCTTTTGACTTGGGTCCCTCGCACCCAGGATGCCATGATGGGGGTACAAAGTGCAGGCTGGACTTGAAGTTATGAGCCACAGCTGCATAGAAGTGGAAGTGGGCTACCAAGCTCCTTGTCCCCTTTGTAAGGGGCTCGCAAGGCCTTTGCCATGCATACGACAGCATTCCATTGGTGTCACTGTACAAGGAGCACACATTCCCATCCAGAAACACCCATTTAACCTTCTTGGTTGGTTTGTGTTGCTGGCAGAAGGACTTCCTAGCAGCCTTATTCTTGCTGCTGAGCTGCTTAATCTTGGTTACAGGCCTCCAGAAAAGTGGATTTTTTCCAGAGCTCCATATCCGAGCCACTGTATGCCTGCTGATGTTCAGTGACCCATGATCTTTCAGCCTTTGTGCAGCAGCTGTGGCTGTAAGTCCAGGCCTAGCCATCTTCTTGATCTTGCTGACTTCAGCTGGCTTTAGCTTCTTTGGCCGGCCTGAACGGTGTTTGTCAGCCATGTTTGGGGCATGATTCAGGGACTCATTGGTCCATCTGTCCATTGTAACCTTGGAAAGCCCAAGCTGTCTGCATATCGAAGCCTTGGAGCGGCCCATGTTAAAGAGCTCGCCAACGTGGCGCCTAGTAAGGGCGGGAGTTCTCATTTCCCCAGAAACACTGTAATTACAGTCGGAGGCAGAATTTCAGCAAAATCGATGCGAGGCAACCCAGGCTCAACTCGCCTGTTGGACCTTGGACATCCGACCCCAGCTTTGAGACACCGAAACACGTGTACTGGTGAAGTACAAGCCATATTGGCCAAAGTTGGTTTTGTCACCCCCCCACCCATGTACTATCGCATAGGGGTGCTCAAAAGTAACCAGCCACGCGAGCTTAAGTAACCACAATTGTATGGGCTTGGACTGCTCCCATCTCCTAGTCACTTAGACCCCAGGGTAAGAGCTTCCAGGTCTGGGTAGGGGAACCCTATATCTAGCTTGGGTGGGTGGATGCTGGCATGAATGTGAGTGAGCTGTAAACTAGGGGTTGTGTTAGTTTTTAGGGTTTACAACTTTTAAATCTGGGAAAAATACAGGACCTGTTTATTTTTTCTTGACCACTGTTTTTTCGTGATAGGTGGGAGTAGGTTATTCTCTCGTGTGTTGCTCAGTTGTGCCTTACCACTTTCTGGTTGGTGGTGTCATTGTGTGTGACTTGTCACAAAGTGTGTGTGTGTGGGAGGGGGTAGGTGCTGTAACATCTGCAGGGCCAAGCTTTTAAAATGTTTGGGCCTCGGACCATAAACGCCTTTCATAGAAATAGACTGTGGGACTGAAGGGGTGGGTTAAACAAATCTTACAAAAGTGTAAAAAAAAAAAATGATTGGATAACAACTTTTATGCCACATGAAAATGGCAGAAAAGTTGGTGGTCCCCCCTAGCAAAAGAGAGGCATACATGTGCATTCAACCAGAGCCCTACAAACGCAGCACATGAGCCATAGACAAGTATCATGGCGTGGTATGCTTATTTAATCAATCTGCTAGGGGTGTGAAATATAACTATAGAAGCCTTATTACTTTTGAGCACCCCTATGGGGGCCCTATGTGGTGGTTGGGCACAAAGGTTGGGGGGATCTACTTCACCACCACACCACCTTTATATTTGCCCCCAATCTATATCTTCTATATCACACAGGTCCCCAATAACTACTTGGTTGTAACCAATGGTTTAAAAACATGGACCACTAGCTGTACCCCAAAACCATAAAGTGGTAACCCTAAACCCTTCCAGTCAGTCATGACTGCACTGCCGGCAGTACAGTAATGCATAATAAAAGTACAGCTATTTCAGAAACGTGTTCCTTAATTAAAGGGGTTTCCAGAACACTTTGTTTTGTTCCTATTGGCTTAGCACAACAAGAGTTATCCATGTTTTAGTGTTTTAATACGTCCAACCACATTTATGACAGTTATTTGCATACACCACACTCCTCAATTTCACCTTGTCACCAATCCTTGTACCCCCCAATCCACTTCCCATCCAATCCCCTGATCTTTTGAATCCTACTAGGCACCTTTTCCACCAACTTGTTGATGGTGCTCTGGGTTATTGCATCCCACTCTTGCATAATAGCTGCCTTGTACCCCCTAGGGGTAGTAGGCCTCCTAATCCTCAGCTTGGCTGCCAGCTGAGCCCACACATGCTATATGCAATTGATGTCCCAGCTTTGTGCTGGGAAGCTCTTCAAGATGGGAAGATCCAAGATCTCTAGATCCTCAGCGCTCTTGGCTGAGGTATGTTGAGAAGCTCTGTCCCTGATGATGCTAAACTTTCCTAGTTGAGGTTGCTGCACCTCCAATTCCCTTGAAAACTTCTTCATGAACTCCACATAGTGGCCAGACTTGAATGTATCTTTTGACTTGGGTCCCTCGCACCCAGGATGCCATGATGGGGGTACAAAGTGCAGGCTGGACTTGAAGTTATGAGCACAGCTGCATAGAAGTGGAAGTGGGCTACCAAGCTCCTTGTCCCCTTTGTAAGGGGCTCGCAAGGCCTTTGCCATGCATACGACAGCATTCCATTGGTGTCACTGTACAAGGAGCACACATTCCCATCCAGAAACACCCATTTAACCTTCTTGGTTGGTTTGTGTTGCTGGCAGAAGGACTTCCTAGCAGCCTTATTCTTGCTGCTGAGCTGCTTAACCTTGGTTACAGGCCTCCAGAAAAGTGAATTTTTTCCAGAGCTCCATATCCGAGCCACTGTATGCCTGCTGATGTTCAGTGACCCATGATCTTTCAGCCTTTGTGCAGCAGCTGTGGCTGTAAGTCCAGGCCTAGCCATCTTCTTGATCTTGCTGACTTCAGCTGGCTTTAGCTTCTTTGGCCGGCCTGAACGGTGTTTGTCAGCCATGTTTGGGGCATGATTCAGGGACTCATTGGTCCATCTGTCCACGGTAACCTTGGAAAGCCCAAGCTGTCTGCATATCGAAGCCTTGGAGCGGCCCATGTTAAAGAGCTCGCCAACGTGGCGCCTAGTAAGGGCGGGAGTTCTCATTTCCCCAGAAACACTGTAATTACAGTCGGAGGCAGAATTTCAGCAAAATCGATGCGAGGCAACCCAGGCTCAACTCGCCTGTTGGACCTTGGACATCCGACCCCAGCTTTGAGACACCGAAACACGTGTACTGGTGAAGTACAAGCCATATTGGCCAAAGTTGGTTTTGTCACCCCCCCACCCATGTACTATCGCATAGGGGTGCTCAAAAGTGACCAGCCACGCGAGCTTAAGTAACCACAATTGTATGGGCTTGGACTGCTCCCATCTCCTAGTCACTTAGACCCCAGGGTAAGAGCTTCCAGGTCTGGGTAGGGGAACCCTATATCTAGCTTGGGTGGGTGGATGCTGGCATGAATGTGAGTGAGCTGTAAACTAGGGGTTGTGTTAGTTTTTAGGGTTTACAACTTTTAAATCTGGGAAAAATACAGGACCTGTTTATTTTTTCTTGGCCACTGTTTTTTCATGATAGGTGGGAGTAGGTTATTCTCTCGTGTGTTGCTCAGTTGTGCCTTACCACTTTCTGGTTGGTGGTGTCATTGTGTGTGACTTGTCACAAAGTGTGTGTGTGTGGGAGGGGTAGGTGCTGTAACATCTGCAGGGCCAAGCTTTTAAAATGTTTGGGCCTCGGACCATAAACGCCTTTCATAGAAATAGACTGTGGGACTGAAGGGGTGGGTTAAACAAATCTTACAAAAGTGTAAAAAAAAAATGATTGGATAACAACTTTTATGCCACATGAAAATGGCAGAAAAGTTGGTGGTCCCCCCTAGCAAAAGAGAGGCATACATGTGCATTCAACCAGAGCCCTACAAACGCAGCACATCAGCCATAGATAAGTATCATGGCGTGGTATGCTTATTTAATCAATCTGCTAGGGGTGTGAAATATAACTATAGAAGCCTTATTACTTTTGAGCACCCCTAACGCTGAGGAGTTGAGGCGTGCCACTGAGGAGTGATGCTGTGCACGAGCCAGCCACCATCAGCACTTGGAATGGGGGGCTGTACAAGCTTCAAGATGGGTCCTTTTACAACTGTAAATAGAGGACGAGGCGCAAAAGTCCCATTATCCCGTACAGGGGTGTATTGTAGAATTAAATTATAACTGTGGCACGAACTCAGGGGCCCTGTCGGTAAAACGGTTGTTTGAGGTTCAGTTTATCAGTGTTTTTTCTTTTTAAGCCCTTCCTACTAAGGTTGGGCAAGTCCCTTTAGCCTATTTGGCCTACCCCTGGACTGTAACATACATACATACAAGCAAACAAACTTGCAGCAAGCAAGCATTTTAGGGGGCAGCTTGGTGAGCAAGCAAACACAAGAGGGGAAGCTTCATAGCCCTTATTTTCAGCTACGAGCAGCAGCTTCTAGGCAGCCCCCTGTAACAAACATATACAGGGTTGTTTAAGGGTACTCCAAAATATACTTTTGGAGACATAACTGTTTTCGAAATCTACGTTTCATGAGCCCTGATCATTTGAAAGTGTGAACAGATAGACGGAAGCGCCCTATGGTCCCGTGGAAAGATAGAGTGTATGACTTATGTGATCTACGGTGGGTCAAGCTCAAGATGAACATCAATAATTTGTTTTTAGGATTTGGTCATTAAATAAATTAACTAACTGTCTAACTACCATAACTAAAATATATCGTGCTGCGCGATTACCAGGTCTGGAGTTTGTTGAGGACACTTACATCATGTTATTTTTGGAAGTAGCGATGGAGTACTTCTGAATGCGAGTCGCAATTATAAGAAACTGATTTCACAAACTGAGAACAAAATGATCGCTCTACATTAATTGATGCGCAGTCCCAATGCGGAAGATCGTCAGAAGTTGCCTTTGGCAGATGGTGAGCAGCCCAGAGTTGGATTAAGAACCATGTAAAAAAAAAAAAAAATCAAATTGGCAGACGGTGAGCAGCCCAGAGTTGGATGAAGAACCATGTACAAATTTAAATTTAAATTCGAAGTGGCAGACGGTGAGCAGCCCAGAGTTGGATGAAGAACCATGCAACCTTCCAAATTCAAACCTGGGTTGCCTTGGGGGGGGGGCAAAAAAGCTGCTAGTAGCACCCCGAAGGCTAGGAAGAGCACCATAATGCTACGGAAAGACACTGGTTCCATTCCTTGGAAACAAGTCCTATGCAGCGTCGCAAGAGATGCGGAAAATTGGCGGAGTGTGTTGGCAACGGATCGAAAGGTGGCAACGATGGAGCTGACCAAAGCGAGTTAGTTACGCGACCGTTGGCTGACGTGGGCTTCAAGAAAATTTTCGGTCGGCCGGACAAATGGGTAACCCTGGGGGCTCCCGCCCCCTTGAAGAGGGGGCTCCGCCAAAAATACCTGTCAATAACCGTATGCAGAGATTGGACCAAGTGATGGATATTTTTGTAGGAGCAGATTTTGATTTTAATCGTTGATGTTGCTGCCGAAGATGGCGAGCAGCCAAATTGGTGGCTGGAGACAGGTAACCAAGTTCAAGTTTAAAATGAGGAATACTGGTAGCAGTGTTTACTATAATGTGTGGCAGCCTAGCAAGCCAAGCGTTCCCGTGCAACTCTGGAACCCTAAGGCTATCTACTAGCTATAAGTCTTTTAACTGCACCTGGAAAATGCTTTAAACCGCATTGTTTGCTCCTTGGTTCCCATAAGTGATTTGTGATTTTGTATGCTCCTTGATTTCAAAAAGTGATTTGTTCGCGTTTACATTTTCCTGGTAAACCTTTTGTTTTACTGTCGAAGAGCAGCTAAATCGCTAGCTGAAGCTATGTAACCAAGTTCAAGTTTCATAAGCATCCCACTGGGGGACTTTGAAGTGGAAGATGGCGAGCAGCCCAGATTTTGCTGAAAAGCTATGTAACAATATGTATGTATGTATGTTACAGTCCAGAGGTAGACTAAAGGGACTTACCCAACCGTGACAGGAAGGGCTAAAAAGAAAGTGCATCGATGAACTGAAAACCAAACAATCGTTTTACCGATGGGGAGCCTGCGTTCTTGCTACAGTCACAATTTAATTTTGCCGAAGAGCTTAGTAATAATAGCCGGCTTTATGACAATACCCAGACCTGGCTGAACAGCTATGGAACAATACCCGGTATGCAACAGTCCAATCCAAGGGGGCCAGGAGAATCCAATCTTAGAGGGCCAGGATAGAAGCTCGCCTGGACTTTGACATGTCTTTAAACTATCTGCTACACTGTGTACTGTACCAGGGCTGTGCTGTGTACTGTGCTGTGTACTGTGTGTGGTGTACTTTACTGTATCAACTGTGTACTGTACCAGGACTGTGCTGTGTATTTTGTACTGTGGTGCTTATATAATGTACTATGGAGTGTGGTGTAGCAGTGTTTATGCTACCCATGTTTTACCCTGCCAGCAGACGGTGAGCAGCCTGAAGGCTGATAGACCATGTAATACAAACAGGTGAAGCTCGCCTGGAAGAGGCGCACCAGATCCCTATGCAGTATGCAAAGGGCTGTCACGGATGTAACAATTTTAATTTTAATGTCAATAGGGCGGTCGAGGACTTGATCGCCCGGTACATTGATCGTGTGATTATCGTACGATCATCGTGCGATATAAAAACTGTCATCGTACGATATCACGATATTTCTATTTATCGCCCGACTATCGTACGATGTAGCGAACTGATTATCGCCCTGATATCATATTGAAACAAATTGACAAATAGATAAAAGCATGTACTGCTAATGCAACCAGCTCGCTTTATCGCCCTTCACCCAAGTTTGGGGGGGTCGCGGGTTTGATGCCGGCAGGCGCTTTTTTCCCCGCTCGCTTGCAGACGCTCTCGAGGGCAGCACGCACCATGGCAGCGGCAATGATAGTGGTGAGTGTGATTACCCATTTCATGTCATGCACTGTTGGTGCTATATGGTGGTAGCTACAGGTGGAAGTGTAGTTTGAGGCTTCAGGACCTATAGATCTAGTGGCAGCTCCTCCTTGTTAACATTACCTCAATAAAACGGGGTCTGGGAGCCTGGTAGCTACAATTAAATACCGGTAGTACAGTATTAAATTATATAGTACACTGTAGTACAATAAAAAAAGTTTACAAATATTATTAAAGATTAAATATTAAAAATATAAATAAAATCCCGAATAAAATATTATAAATATTGTGATATCGTACGATGTCACGATATATCGTACGATAATAGAGCACGGTATATCGTATTCTCTATCTTCGTCAGGATTGGTTCATTTGACATGATTTTAATTGTATGGTCGTGTAAGCAGTATTTCCTATAATATCCCCATGGTCCCATACTGATTCCAAATAAAAGCACAGGGGGACACGATAATCGTACGATGATCGTGCGATAATTGAAATTACGGTACAATATAAACAGCCCTAAGTATGCACTACTGCTACTGTACTACTGTACAGTGAACTGCTGTGTATGTATGTTATGAGTCCAGGGGTGGGCCAAATAGGCTAAAGGGGGGACCCAACAGTGATAGGAAGGGCTTAAAAAGAGAAAGCATTGATGAACTAAACCCCAATGCACTACTACTGCTGTACAGTGAACCACTACTGGCTAAAATCACTGGTTAAATTCTGGTAGTACTAAGACGGCGAGAAGCCAAATTTCTGGCTGAAGCTATGTAACCGAATTCAGGTTCAAGTTAAATTCTGGAACCCCACTGTTAAGTATTGTGGGGGCGACTCTGGAATAATGGGGGGGTGTCGGTGACGCTGACCCCAACTACTGTATTTGACATGGCGAGGAACTATTGCGAGTTTCAATCATGTTGGAGCGAGGAGGTGCAAGATGTTCTAAAGCTTTTGTATTCCCTAGCAGAATCCCTTGCTTCCAATCTCCCTGGAGGGGTTGGAGCCTTGAAACCTTAACTACTTGACTGGAATTAGGTGGAGAAGGTCCTATTCTCAAATCATGTTTCTTGTACCACAACATAAGTCAGGATAATTAGTTCCTAGAGCTGGAAATGGTTTTAGTTCAGGTTGAAGGAAGAATGCTATACACCAGGGTCCTACAGAGCGCGCGCGGCAGCGCGATTTTGCACACGTATTTTGAGCCCACTCGCGCAGCTTTTTTCAAACCCCCTGTGGGCGCTGCGCGCAGTTTTTGCGGTTTTTGCACTACAAAGCGCTGACCAATTTGACAAAATGTAGTACACTGCTATACACGGCGGCTAGAGGTCCCCAGTCTGGAATGTGGAAGGTCACCTTACATGCCTATCCAGTGCAGACCTATCTTGGAAGATACTTGCCACGCAAAATGATCTGTAACATGGCTAATACATTTATTGAGAAAGTAAAAAAAAAAACTTCCAGACTTGCCAAATTAACACACCTTAAAAAGTACATAGTTAAAGTTATAATACAAGCGTAATACAAATGCAATAGTAATACAACCGTGACAGATTTATAACCTCTTCACATTAGTTGAAAGTGGAAACAGATAGACGGAAGCGCCCTATGGTCCCGTGGAAAATATCAAGTGTGTGACTTGACCTGGCTTGGCTACCTGAAAAGATAGCATACATTTGAGGCACTAAAGTAGCCGTGACTTACTTGATAAAGGTCACGAAGTTCAAGGTGTGTGTGTGTGTTCGTGTGTGTGTGTGTTCTTGTGTGCGTGTTCGTGTGTGTGTTTGTTCGTGGGAGTTTTGAATGTAAGGATGGAGTCCTCCTGAATGCGAGTCACAATGATTAGAAATTGATTTCCTTAACTAGGAATAAATTATTCCTTGGCTTGGAACAACCATGTAGGGCCACCAGGCTACTCCTTATTGCCGTGGTCCCTTGCAAATCCATTCAGCCCATTGGGTCAATTATATACATTGGCTTGGCTTGGCCCTACCATGTAGGGCCACCAGGCCACTCCATTCAGCCCATTGGGTCAATTATATACATTGGCTTGGCTTGGCCCTACCATGTAGGGCCACCAGGCCACTCCATTCAGCCCATTGGGTCAAGTATATACATTGGCTTGGCTTGGCCCTACCATGTAGGGCCACCAGGCCACTCCATTCAGCCCATTGGGTCAAGTATGTACATTGGCTTGGCTTAGCCCTACCATGTAGGGCCACCAGGCCACTCCATTCAGCCCATTGGGTCAAGTATATACATTGGCTTGGCTTGGCCCTACCATGTAGGGCCACCAGGCCCACTCCATTCAGCCCATTGGGTCAAGTATATACATTGGCTTGGCTTGGCCCTACCATGTAGGGCCACCAGGCCACTCCATTCAGCCCATTGGGTCAAGTATATACATTGGCTTGGCTTGGCCCTACCATGTAGGGCCACCAGGCCACTCCATTCAGCCCATTGGGTCAAGTATATACATTGGCTTGGCTTGGCCCTACCATGTAGGGCCACCAGGCCACTCCATTCAGCCCATTGGGTCAAGTATATACATTGGCTTGGCTTGGCCCTACCATGTAGGGCCACCAGGCCACTCCATTCAGCCCATTGGGTCAAGTATATACATTGGCTTGGCTTGGCCCTACCATGTAGGGCCACCAGGCCACTCCATTCAGCCCATTGGGTCAAGTATATACATTGGCTTGGCTTGGCCCTACCATGTAGGGCCACCAGGCCACTCCATTCAGCCCATTGGGTCAATTATATACATTGGCTTGGCTTGGCCCTACCATGTAGGGCCACCAGGCCACTCCATTCAGCCCATTGGGTCAAGTATATACATTGGCTTGGCTTGGCCCTACCATGTAGGGCCACCAGGCCACTCCATTCAGCCCATTGGGTCAAGTATATACATTGGCTTGGCTTGGCCCTACCATGTAGGGCCACCAGGCCACTCCATTCAGCCCATTGGGTCAAGTTATATACATTGGCTTGGCTTGGCCCTACCATGTAGGGCCACCAGGCCACTCCATTCAGCCCATTGGGTCAAGTATATACATTGGCTTGGCTTGGCCCTACCATGTAGGGCCACCAGGCCACTCCATTCAGCCCATTGGGTCAAGTATATACATTGGCTTGGCTTGGCCCTACCATGTAGGGCCACCAGGCCACTCCATTCAGCCCATTGGGTCAAGTATATACATTGGCTTGGCTTGGCCCTACCATGTAGGGCCACCAGGCCACTCCATTCAGCCCATTGGGTCAAGTATATACATTGGCTTGGCTTGGCCCTACCATGTAGGGCCACCAGGCCACTCCATTCAGCCCATTGGGGTCAAGTATATACATTGGCTTGGCTTGGCCCTACCATGTAGGGCCACCAGGCCACTCCATTCAGCCCATTGGGTCAAGTATATACATTGGCTTGGCTTGGCCCTACCATGTAGGGCCACCAGGCCACTCCATTCAGCCATTGGGTCAAGTATATACATTGGCTTGGCTTGGCCCTACCATGTAGGGCCACCAGGCCACTCCATTCAGCCCATTGGGTCAAGTATATACATTGGCTTGGCTTGGCCCTACCATGTAGGGCCACCAGGCCACTCCATTCAGCCCATTGGGTCAAGTATATACATTGGCTTGGCTTGGCCCTACCATGTAGGGCCACCAGGCCACTCCATTCAGCCCATTGGGTCAAGTATATACATTGGCTTGGCTTGGCCCTACCATGTAGGGCCACCAGGCCACTCCATTCAGCCCATTGGGTCAATTATATACATTGGCTTGGCTTGGCCCTACCATGTAGGGCCACCAGGCCACTCCATTCAGCCCATTGGGTCAAGTATATACATTGGCTTGGCTTGGCCCTACCATGTAGGGCCACCAGGCCACTCCATTCAGCCCATTGGGGTCAAGTATATACATTGGCTTGGCTTGGCCCTACCATGTAGGGCCACCAGGCCACTCCATTCAGCCCATTGGGTCAAGTATATACATTGGCTTGGCTTGGCCCTACCATGTAGGGCCACCAGGCCACTCCATTCAGCCCATTGGGTCAAGTATATACATTGGCTTGGCTTGGCCCTACCATGTAGGGCCACCAGGCCACTCCATTCAGCCCATTGGGTCAAGTATATACATTGGCTTGGCTTGGCCCTACCATGTAGGCCACCAGGCCACTCCATTCAGCCCATTGGGTCAAGTATATACATTGGCTTGGCTTGGCCCTACCATGTAGGGCCACCAGGCCACTCCATTCAGCCCATTGGGTCAAGTATATACATTGGCTTGGCTTGGCCCTACCATGTAGGGCCACCAGGCCACTCCATTCAGCCCATTTGGTCAATTATATACATTGGCTTCTTGGCCACCCCACTCCATTCAGCCCATTGGGTCAAGTATATACATTGGCTTGGCTTGGCCCTACCATGTAGGGCCACCAGGCCACTCCATTCAGCCCATTGGGTCAAGTATATACATTGGCTTGGCTTGGCCCTACCATGTAGGGCCACCAGGCCACTCCATTCAGCCATTGGGTCAAGTATATACATTGGCTTGGCTTGGCCCTACCATGTAGGGCCACCAGGCCACTCCATTCAGCCCATTGGGTCAAGTATATACATTGGCTTGGCTTGGCCCTACCATGTAGGGCCACCAGGCCACTCCATTCAGCCCATTGGGTCAAGTATATACATTGGCTTGGCTTGGCCCTACCATGTAGGGCCACCAGGCCACTCCATTCAGCCCATTGGGGTCAATTATATACATTGGCTTGGCTTGGCCCTACCATGTAGGGCCACCAGGCCACTCCATTCAGCCCATTGGGTCAAGTATATACATTGGCTTGGCTTGGCCCTACCATGTAGGCCACCAGGCCAACTCCATTCAGCCCATTGGGTCAAGTATATACATTGGCTTGGCTTGGCCCTACCATGTAGGGCCACCAGGCCACTCCATTCAGCCCATTGGGTCAAGTATATACATTGGCTTGGCTTGGCCCTACCATGTAGGGCCACCAGGCCACTCCATTTCAGCCCATTGGGTCAATTATATACATTGGCTTGGCTTGGCCCTACCATGTAGGGCCACCAGGCCACTCCATTCAGCCCATTGGGTCAAGTATATACATTGGCTTGGCTTGCCCTACCATGTAGGGCCACCAGGCCACTTCCATTCAGCCCATTGGGTCAAGTATATACATTGGCTTGGCTTGGCCCTACCATGTAGGGCCACCAGGCCACTCCATTCAGCCCCATTGGGTCAAGTATATACATTGGCTTGGCCCTACCTTGGCCCTACCATGTGCCACCAGGCCACTCCATTCAGCCCATTGGGTCAAGTATATACATTGGCTTGGCTTGGCCCTACCATGTAGGGCCACCCAGGCCACTCCATTCAGCCATTGGGTCAAGTATATACATTGGCTTGGCTTGGCCCTACCATGTAGGGCCACCAGGCCACTCCATTCAGCCCATTGGGTCAAGTATATACATTGGCTTGGCTTGGCCCTACCATGTAGGGCCACCAGGCCACTCCATTCAGCCCATTGGGTCAAGTATATACATTCTTGGCTTGGCCCTACCATTGTAGGGCCACCAGGCCACTCCATTCAGCCCATTGGGTCAATTATATACATTGGCTTGGCTTGGCCCTTACCATGTAGGGCCACCAGGCCACTCCATTCAGCCCATTGGGTCAAGTATATACATTGGCTTGGCTTGGCCCTACCATGTAGGCCACCAGGCCACTCCATTCAGCCCATTGGGGTCAAGTATATACATTGGCTTTTGGCTTGGCCCTACCATGTAGGGCCACCAGGCCACTCCATTCAGCCCATTGGGTCAAGTATATACATTGGCTTGGCTTGGCCCTACCATGTAGGGCCACCAGGCCACTCCATTCAGCCCATTGGGTCAAGTATATACATTGGCTTGGCTTGGCCCTACCATGTAGGGCCACCAGGCCACTCCATTCAGCCCATTGGGTCAAGTATATACATTGGCTTGGCTTGGCCCTACCATGTAGGGCCACCAGGCCACTCCATTCAGCCCATTGGGTCAAGTATATACATTGGCTGGCTTGGCCTACCATGTAGGGCCACCAGGCCACTCCATTCAGCCCATTGGGTCAATTATATACATTGGCTTGGCTTGGCCCTACCATGTAGGGCCACCAGGCCACTCCATTCAGCCCATTGGGTCAAGTATATACATTGGCTTGGCTTGGCCCTACCATGTAGGGCCACCAGGCCACTCCATTCAGCCCATTGGGTCAAGTATATACATTGGCTTGGCTTGGCCCTACCATGTAGGGCCACCAGGCCACTCCATTCAGCCCATTGGGTCAAGTATATACATTGCTTGGCTTGGCCCTACCATGTAGCCACCAGGCCACTCCATTCAGCCCTTTGGGTCAAGTATATACATTGGCTTGGCTTGGCCCTACCATGTAGGGCCACCAGGCCACTCCATTCAGCCCATTGGGTCAAGTATATACATTGCTTGGCTTGGCCCTACCATGTAGGGCCACCAGGCCACTCCATTCAGCCCATTGGGTCAAGTATATACATTGGCTTTTGGCTTGGCTTACCATGTAGGCCCACCAGGCCACTCCATTCAGCCATTGGGTCAAGTATATACATTGGCTTGGCTTGGCCCTACCATGTAGGGCCACCAGGCCACTCCATTCAGCCCATTGGGTCAAGATATATACATTGGCTTGGCTTGGCCCTACCATGTAGGGCCACCAGGCCACTCCATTCAGCCCATTGGGTCAATTATATACATTGGCTTGGCTTGGCCCTACCATGTAGGCCACCAGGCTCCATTCAGCCCATTGGGTGCATTGGCTTGGCTTGGCTTCACCAGCTAGGGCCACATTCAGCCCATTCGGTCCATTTGGCTTGGCTTACCATGTCATTGGGTCAAGTACATTGGCTTGGCTTGGCCCTACCATGTAGGGCCACCAGGCCACTCATTCATTGGGTCAAGTATATACATTTGGGCTTTGGCTTGGCTTGGCTTGGCCCTACCATGTAGGGCACCAGGCCACTCCATTCAGCCCAGCCCATTGGGTCTATTATACATTGGCTTGGCTTGGCCCTACCATGTAGGGCCACCAGGCCACTCCATTCAGCCCATTGGGTCAAGTATATACCATTGGCTTGCTTGGCCCTACCATGTAGGGCCACCCAGGCACTCCATTCAGCCCATTGGTCAATTATATAACATTGGCTTGGCTTGCCCTACCATGTAGGGCCACCAGGCCACTCCATTCAGCCCATTGGGTCAAATTATATACATTGGCTTGGCTTGCCCTACATGTAGGGCCACCAGGCACTCCATTCAGCCCATTGGGTCAATTATATACATTGGCTTGGCTTGGCCCTACCATGTAGGGCCACCAGGCCACTCCATTCAGCCCATTGGGTCAAGTATATACATTGGCTTGGCTTGGCCCTACCATGTAGGGCCACCAGGCCACTCCTTCAGCCCATTGGGTCAAGTATATACATTGGCTTGGCTTGGCCTACCATGTAGGGCCACCAGGCCACTCCATTCAGCCCATTGGGTCAATTATATACATTGGCTTGGCTTGGCCCTACCATGTAGGGCCACCAGGCCACTCCATTCAGCCCATTGGGTCAAGTATATTACATTGGCTTGGCTTGCCCTACCATGTAGGGCACCAGGGCCACCATTGGGCCACTACCATTCAGCCCATTGGGTCAAGTATATACATTGGCTTGGCTTGGCCCTACCATGTAGGGCCACCAGGGGCCACTCCATCAGCCATTGGGTCAAGTATATACATTGGCTTGGCTTGGCCCTACCATGTAGGGCCCCACCAGGCCACTCCATTCAGCCCATTGGGTCAATTATATACATTGGCTTGGCTTGGCCCTACCATCCGTAGGGGCCACCAGGCCACCCATTCAGCCCATTGGGTCAAGTATATACATTGGCTTGGCTTGGCCCTACCATGTAGGCCAGCCAGCCACTCCATTCAGCCCATTGGGTCAAGTATATACATTGGCTTGGCTTGCCCTACCATGTAGGCACCATTGGGCCACTCCATTCAGCCCATTGGGTCAAGTATATACATTTTTGGCTGGCTTGGCTTACCACCATGTAGGGCCACCAGGCCACTCCATTCAGCCCATTGGGTCAAGTATATACATTGGCTTGGCTTGGCCCTACCATAGGGCCCACCAGGCCACTCCATTCAGCCCATTGGGTATATGATTGGCTTGGCTTGGCCCTACCATGAGGGCACCAGGCCACATCCAAGTATTCAGCCCCCATTGGTCAAGTATATACATTGGCTTGGCTTGGCCCTACCATGTAGGCCACAGGCAATATTCACTCCATTCAGCCCATTGGGGTCAATTATATACATTGGCTTGGCTGGCCCTACCATGTAGGGCCACCAGGCCACTCCATTCAGCCCATTGGGTCAAGTATATACATTGGCTTGGCTTGGCCCTACCATTGTAGGGCCACCAGGCCACTCCATTCAGCCCATTGGGTCAATTATATACATTGGCTTGGCTTGGCCCTACCATGTAGGGCCATTCCCAGGCCACTCCATTCAGCCCATTGGGTAATTTATATACATTGGCTTGCTTGGCCTACCATGTGCCACTCCATTCAGGGCTATACATTGCTTGGTTGGCCCCCATGTAGGGCCACCAGCCACTTCCATGAGTCAGCCCATTGGGTCACCAGTATTATACATTGGCTTGGCTTGGCTTAGGCACCAGGCCACAGCCTAACATTGGCTTGGCTTGCCCCATGTAGGGGGGCCACCAGGCCACTCCATTCAGCCCATTGGGTCAATTATATACATTGGCATTGGCTTGGCCCTACCATGTAGGGCCACCAGGCCACTCCATTCAGCCCATTGGGTCAAGTATATACATTGGCTTGGCTTGGCCCTACCATGTAGGGCCACCAGGCCACTCCATTCAGCCCATTGGGTCAATTATATACATTGGCTTGGCTTGGCCCTACCATTAGGGCCACCAGGCCACTCCATTCAGCCCATTGGGTCAAGTTATATACATTGGCTTGGCTTGGCCCTACCATGTAGGGCCACCAGGCCACTCCATTCAGCCATTGGGTCAAGTATATACATTGGCTTGGCTTGGCCCTACCATGTAGGGCCACCAGGCCACTCCATTCAGCCCATTGGGTCAATTATATACATTGGCTTGGCTTGGCCCTACCATGTAGGGCCACCAGGCCCACTCCATTCAGCCCATTGGGTCAAGTATATACATTGGCTTGGCTTGGCCCTACCATGTAGGGCCACCAGGGCCACTCCATTCCAGCCCATTGGGTCAATTATATACATTGGCTTGGCTTGGCCCTACCATGTAGGCCACCAGGCCCACTCCATTCAGCCCATTGGGTCAAGTATATACATTGGCCTTGGCAATTGGCCCTACCATGCTAGGGCCCACAGGCCACGCGCCACTCCATTCAGCCCATTGGGTCAAGTATATACATTGGCTTGGCTTGGCCCTACCCATGTACGGGCCACCAGGCCATTGGTTGCTTTGCCTCCATTTCATTGGCTTGTGGCCCATTGGGCATTGAGGTCAAGTATATACATTGGGCCTTGGCCATTGGCCTATTGGCTGGCGCCATGTATAGGGCACCTACCATGATTGAGGCCACTCCTCACCCATGGGTCATATACAGCCCCATTGCCGCGCCACTCCATTCAAGTATATACATTGCTTGCCTTGGCTCTTGGCTGGGCTCCTACCATGTAGGGCCACCAGGCCACTCCATTTTCAGCCCATTGGGTCAAGTATATACATTGGCTTGGCTTGGCCCTACCATGTAGGGCCACCAGGCCACTCCCATTTCAGCCCATTGGGTCAAGTATATACATTGGCTTGGCTTGGCCCTACCATGTAGGGCCACCAGGCCACTCCATTTCAGCCCATTGGGTCAAGTATATACATTGGCTTGGCTTGGCCCTACATGTAGGGGCCACCAGCCACTCCATTCGCCCATTGGGTCAATTTATATACATTTGCTTGGCTTGCCCTACCATGGTAGGGCCACCAGGCCACCCCAGCCCATTGGGTCAAGTATATACATTGGCTTGGCTTGGCCCTACCATGTAGGAGCCACCAGGCCACTCCATTCAGCCCATTGGGTCAAGTATATACATTGGCTTGGCTTGGCCTACCACATGTAGGGCCACCAGGCCACTCAATTCAGCCCATTGGGTCAAGTATATACATTGGCTTGGCTTGGCTAACCTACCATGTAGGGCCACCAGGGGCCACTCCATTCAGCCCATTGGGTCAAGTATATACATTGGCTTTGGCTTGCCCTACCATGTAGGGCCACCAGGCCACTCCATTCAGCCCATATTGGGGGATCATGGTCAGTATATATTGCTTGTCTTGCCCTAGACCTATGTAGGGCCCTACATGTAGGGCCACCAGGCCACTCCATTTCAGCCCATTGCGGTCAAGTATATACATTGGGGCTTGCTTGGCCCTACCATGTAGGGCACCAGGCCACTCCATTCAGCCCAATTAGGGTCAAGTATATCACATTGGCTTGGCTTGCGCCCTAACCATGTAGGGCCACCAGGCACTCCATTCAGCCCATTGGGTCAAGTATATACATTGTGCCTTGGCTTGGCCCTACCAATGTAGGGCCACCAGGCCCCACTCCATTCAGCCCATTGGCGTCATATAGTACATTGGCTTGGCTTGGCCCTACCATGTAGGGCCACCAGGCCACTCATTCAGCCCATTGGGTCAAGATCATATACATACATTGGCTGTGAGCTTTGGCCCTACTCACGGCCAACTAGGGCCACCAGCCACTCCATTCAGACCCCGTTGGTCAAAGGTATATACATTGCGCTTGGCTTGGCCCTACCCATGTAGGGCCACCAGGCCACTCCATTCGCCCATTGGGTAAGTCAATTATATCATTGGCTTGGCTTGGCACCTACCATGTAGGGGCCACCCAGGCCACTCCCATTCCACAGCCCCATTGGGGTCAAGTATATACATTGGCTTTGGCTTGGCACCCTACCATTTGTAGGGCCACCAGGCCACTCCTTTCAGCCCATTGGGTCAAGTGTATATACATTGGCCTTTGGCTTGCGCCGTTACTAACCAATGTAGGGCCCACCAGGGGCACACTCCATTCAGCCCATTGGGTCAAGTATATACATGGCTTGGCTTGGCCCTACCCATGTAGGGCCACCAGGCCAGCTCCATTCAAGCCCATTGGGTCAATATATTACATTTGGCTTTGGCTTGGACCCTACTCATGGTAGGGCCACCAGGCCACTCCATTGCACCATTGGGGCCGAAATTATATACATTGGGGGCGTAGTCAAGTGATTTGCTATCTTGTTACTATGTGCTTGGCTTGGCCCTACCATGTAGGCTGCCAGCCTTTTCCAGCTTCAGCTCCATTCAGCTATATTATATGTAGTTAAAAAGCTAGCAAATACATTTGGGTATTAATATACTTGGACTTGGCTTGGCCCTACCATTTGTTAGCCACCAGGCCAACTCCATTCAGCGCCATTGGGGCATTATATACATTGGCTGGGGCTTGGCCTAGGGAACTCATTGGGCTACCTAAGATCTGCAAATTCACGTGCTTTTTTGTGGCTCGGCTTTTTTAGCTCAGTTTATGTAATGGGGATCATTCTAGCCCATTGGGTCAAGTATATACATTGGCTTGGCTTGGCCTCCTACCATGTAGGGCCACCAAGGCCACTCCATTCAGCCCGCCATTGGTCAAGTAATATACATTGGGCTTGGCTTGGCCCTACCTGTATCGGTGGCACCAGGCACACTCCATTCAGCCATTGTAAAGTATATTATCAATCTAGCTTGGACTTGGCCCTACCATGTAGGGCCACAGGCCAACTCCATTCAGCCCCAATTGGTCAGTATATACATTGGGGCATTTTGCTTGGCCCTAACCATGTAGGGTCCACCTAGGCCTACTCATTCCGCGCTATTTCGGGTGTCATTTATGCCTTTTGATTGGCTATGCTTTTTATTGCTTGGCTTTCGTGGTTGGGCTTGGCCCTCACCTATTTGTTTAGTGTGCCATAGCCTTTTTTTATTTTTTCCCAGGCACCGACTCCATTGTTCAGTCCGGCAGCCATTGGGTCAGTATAGTTTACATTGGCTTTGGCTTAGGCCCACCATGTAGGGACCAGGCGCACACTCCGAGTGCAATTCAGGGACGCCCATTTGGGATGGGGTTATTATCAAGTAATGTCTACCATCTGGCTTGGCTTGGCCCTACGCTTGTAGGGCCACCAGGGCCACTCCATCTGCAGCGCCCATTGGGTTCAATTAATACATTGCTTGGCTTGGCCTACCATGTAAGGGCCGACCAGGTCTACTCATTCAGAACCCATTTGGGTCATAGTATTAGTGCGATTGGCTTGGCTTGGCCTACCATGTAGGGCACCAGGTTCCCTCCTTCAGCCCATTGGGTCAATTATATACAATTGGCTTTGGCTTTTTGGCCCTAGTCATGTAGGTGCCCTCCTCTAGGTGACTTACATTCAGCCCATATTGTGGTCAAGTATATAATTGGCTGGCTTGGGGGCCCTACCCATGTGGGTGCACGCGACGATTTTATGGGTCGCACTACTCTGGGCTTGTCTGTTTCGCATTTTTCAGTTTCACAGCTTACCATATTGTGTAGTGCGGGGTCAGGCATTATACATGGCTTGGCTTGGCCTTCTAACCATGTAGATGTGAGTCGGCTGCGCAATCACCTAGGGCTTGGTTAGGGTGGCTTGGCCCTATTCTTTCCTCAGCAATTTTATTCGATAGAATCTTGGGGCCCGCAATTTTGGGGGTCTGTAATTATCAGTAATATCATTGGCGCTTTTGTTATTGGTTGGACCGTTGGACCCTGGCTTTTCGTCTCAAG
>JAJSRW010000626.1:0-30513 GCA_022414725.1 Microglena sp. YARC | reverse complement strand
CGCCAACTAATACTAACAAGCTTCAAATTTCCACTATCAATGTTGGGCTTCCTGGTAACAGACCCACCATGATCAAGGATTCACACTTACATTGAAGTGAAGTATTCACCTCGACTCTGTACACTGTGCTGTACACTGCGACTGTTATTAACAAGTCTATCAGTTTCTATTACCTCCTCCCTCTCCCCCTACATTTACATTACAATATTCCCCTATATCTCTTTACATACATGATATCCCCTACCATTTACATGAGCCAATAGACAAGTATCCCAGAACACTACAAATAGCGACTACACCATTCGAATGTCCCATGTAACCTTCTCCTACTCATCATCTCTTCTTAGCATATCGCGTAGCGCATTCGCATCCTCCTGGCTCTAATGCGCTACCAATATGACACCTCTCTCTGTTTCGTGCAGTTTTGGTAAACTCTCCCCGAACTGCAACCCAAACAGAGCTCATGCTTCCGCAGAGGCGATGCTGCTATCGAAGTGGCTGTCTTCAACATCTGACGCCGAGTCGCAGCAATTGGCCTGTGATCGCAGTGATATCGCTATTAGGTCGGGGATATGCGGTATTTGGTCGGCTGCACCTCTGGCAGTCGGAAGTATTAATTCGCGACAGAATGCGCCTCTCCCTGACTTCCCAACAGGGGGGGGATGCGAAGCGCGTTATCCCGTGGGGCATTCTTGATGGTCGCTGCCAGGAGCGAAAGGCTCCATGCAATCGAGAAACCTACTAACGAACACCTTCCCCCCTCCATGCATACCCAGGAGAAGATGCTACCTGCTTTTCGAACGCGTACCTTCCCACCGAGCGTCACATTACCCTTCGAACGCGGACCCGCAGACCGATCTCATAAACGACTCGCAACTACCACAAATACTAAGGCCTCATCACTCGAAAAACAGCTCAAGCGCGAACAACTTGCCCAATCATGTACAAAATTAGCCCCCGTGCCGCACAAGAATTGCTATAAGCAAGGAGAGTCGAGAAACAAAAAAGCCGAAGAACAGGTAAATCCATACAAAGCGCACTGCGAATATATAGAACACCCCTTGCTACCCAATTCCAAACCTAACCGACCATGCGATCAGGCAATGCAGCGAACTCAGAATCACCAACCTGCCGCCAGACCCACATGAGACGATTACTCAAACCATGCAACCAATGCGACCAGTGACCATGCCAAACACCCAAAAATCTAATCACCCAACTTGCTGTCAATACCCACCTGAAGAACCATGTCACCTTGCAATCAACCATCGTACGACCCTTCCACACACAGTCATCCCCCACCAAAAACGTCATCATCATAACTAACACCAAGTCTTCCCCCCAAAAGCACAAGCCTCTCTCCAAAAAGCAAACAAGACAGCACAATTCTCGGAGGAAGACTTGTCAAGTCTTCCTCCAAAGAAGCCAAACAAGCCTCAATTACAAAACGAGCACAAGTCTTTCCTACAAAAAAAAGCAACAAGCCTCATTACAAACGAGCACAATCTTCCTACAAAGAAGCAACAAAGCCTCAGTTACAAACGAGCACAAGTCTTCCTACAAAGAAGCAACAAGCCCTCAGTTACAAACGAGCAATTCTTCCTACAAGGGAGCAACAAGCCTTCCTCCAAAGAAGCACAAATCTTCCCCCAAAAAGATTAACAAGCCTTCCCACAAAGAAGCTAAAGCCCCGCTCCCCAAAAAGCATCCAGTAAGTACCACCCTGCCCAATATGCACACACCATGTGCAAACCTAGGTGTATCAGAGATGCCCAAAGACACTCCTGAGTAAATCCATACCTGAGCATGTGCCCTCAAATGGTGATACCATGTTCTAGTATTTTTCGGTGTGGCTCACTCCCATGCCTCAGACGCATACCCAGGGCTCAACTATGGAACATTATAATAGCGTGCAGCATTAATCACCACATGCAATCTACCTGACCCTGCCAACTGCCCCCCCCCTACCCTAAACAGACATACTAGACGTTGGACAGTGGGAAGAAAAGGCAGCAAGGCTTTTATCTATAAGGCACGGAGATGCTCATGTAAGAAGACGTGGTCCCCTGACCGCCCCCCTGCTCTACATCATCGAGGAACCTCCATCTATTATATTACCTCCCCGTAACCACCTGCTTGTATTACCTCATGACTCCCCGGCTTCATCACCAGCCTCATACACCCTCACCCATCCTCACTAGCCTAATTACACCTCAACCCGCTTGCCTGCCCCCCTCACCCCACCTGTTGAGATGGAAAGGCCAGACCTCGCCCCCCACTCCATACCCCCCTACCCCCGCCCCACCCCTCATACTGGGAACCTCAACGTATTCGACCTCTGCCAGGCCCACTCTATGAATAGCCAACTTGGGTCCCCAGGCCACCAACAGCCTCCCCCATCCTAGCCATCCCCACCAGCCTAAACACATCCAGATCCCACCCCCCCCACCCCACGTGTAGAGGAGAGACCAACCCCCTCTCCCCCTCCCTCTTCTCCCCTCCCAACCCCACCTCCCATACTGGGAACCCCAAGCATGTAATTTCTGCCAGTCCCGACGTGCCATGAAATATACCTACCTAGGAGTCCGTACATAGAACCCCTAGCTATCCTCGCATACGCTGATCACCTCCACACCAGCCTCCGTAGAATTAGGACGAGCACTACACAACTGACACCGGCCAGTGGCAAACTTCTCAGTCCCCCTGCTTAGCTCCTTCCTCCTGCATTACTACCACCACCCCATTGTCGCATCCTCACCCCGTTTATAACCCCCTTATCATCCCCTGCTCAGCTTCCCCTTCCTAACCAATGCACACCGAAAAAGGACATACCCCAAGAATGGCTCATCCGTGGCACGCACAAAGAACAGAATATTAGAGCGCCTCCACCCCCACCAGGCATGCATACTCAACTTCAGCACTTTATTTCCATGCAGCCCACAATCAAACACTTCCACGTGGTGGTACTTGATAGACTCTCTCAACCACCCAACTCCATTTCTCCTGAAACACCCCTCGTAAATGGCGAGCATCCAGGCCACACCTATACACTACAACCAGACAAACCCAATGAAAAAGCATGGCTAGATCACAACCCCATATCAACCCTATGGATGAGGACCCTCCCGGAACCCCATAGAGGAGGAACCAAGCCACCATCCCCCAACCACCCCCCCGTTACAAACAACCCAGACCACCCACCAGCACCAATCCCACATATTGGGCAAACCCCAAATCGACTCCAACTGCCAGAATTACCACTCCATCAACATTACCTCGGGTACAAAGCTCTTGATCTTGACGAAATCCTAGACTTTCTGTAAAATTAGACACTCATGTGCGCACAACTATACGTCCAACAATGACCCTAGAAGGCACTATACAGTCTCACTGGTAACTATACTTAGCAATCTTATTAATTTCTACCTTTCTTCCAAAACAAATCTCACCTTGGCCTCCCTACTAAGCACACCAACCCAAAGATACATTTCCCCACCATATTAGCCCCCCACACAGAAATTGCAGGACTTCACTGAACCTACTCTGAAGAGCGTATCATGCTGGAGCAGCTCACAGATGCAGATCTACAGAGACGCATCCCTACCAACTGCTCCTGCTTCCTCCTACATTATCACTCTGATATGGACATGCTAAGGCCATAAGCAACTGGACGTGATTGGTGGGATATGAACTCTGAAAAACCCGCATATCCTGAAGCCTCCTGAAACTAGCAAAACCATCTCAAGGGCCACATTTACACCCTTACAGACACATCTGGACTATCCTGCCCCTCAACTTTCCAGCCTGAAATTACTATGAACCAAACAACCCAACTCACACTATCATTATAACAACCACCGAGAGAGGGACCACTCTTACTCACATGCTACCGACTCCTCAGACCGGATACTTCGCTTACAGACTGATTATCTACAGTCTCACAACTCTTCAAACAGCAAACTTCTCTCAGACCTTCCACACCCTACAGATCACATCACCCTGCAGACCCTACAGAGCCCCCAGCTCCTACAAAACTGTAGACCTTGTCTCTGATGATGAGGAGCCTCCCAAATCTAAGAAAACCGAAAAGAACCTCTACCCGTTTGCAACCCCACTTCCCTCCACTCAAACTCTACACATAAATCACTTAGCCGAGAATCAACCTCCCAAGACTAATACCTTCCGACTACAAAAATGCTGCGAGAGAGAGAGGACGTAACTCGATAGACGTACCGAGCAACAAGATGCGCACAGAGCAGATCTTTGGAGCAGGAAGCGCCTCCTGCCTTATATATATAATAACCTTGCTGCCCCCCAGACTCACCACCAAAAAACCCTTCCATGAAGATATATAAATATGACCCACACTACCTTCTATGCTGAATATTCAACAGCAGACAAACTGCACTCAGATCTCAACTAACATTGAGAGCGAGCGTATCACTTCCAACTGCATTGCGAGGCACTCTTCTCATAACCTGGGAAAACACTCTTATACCATATTTCGACATATGTCGAGAGCAGGATCATTGCGTATTTCTCACCGAAACAAAACTCACCATCTAACAACACAGTATCCGCACTACAAGAGCAAACTCTATATCTATTCTCATTAGTCTATCTACTGCTATATATCCGCTAGCGAATGCAACTAACCTGCTCAGCTACGAGAGAGATATAACACACAACCCTTCTACACCACACCAGATAAAACGTATATGCGCGCGCGAAGTAGCGAGCATAATGCTCAGCGCACGCAGCTTACTACATTGAATCAACATATAAAATGTGTCCCCACTGAGCGCACGCGACATCTGCCGTCAAAGCTGACACACACACACACCACTCTCACTTACATTCATCAAGCAGACGTGCGAAGCATATGAAAGCTCAGCTGAGTCGGTGTGCCTTCCTCACCTGCGGAAGGCTGCGTTGGCGTTAGTTTCGTCAGATAGAAAAAGAGCGCGCGTCTCCCTTACTACATGCCATCCATACATTAAACATGAGTCCCAATCAGCTTGCGTCTGTACATATGCCTTTCCGCGCGGTCTCGCCCCGCTCCTCCAACTTATGCCTCTCGGGTCTCGTTGCGAGGGGAACTGGAATGCCACAATTTTACGGGGCGTTTATCTGTAGTCTAGAAGAGGGGTGCTCTTGGTGAGTTGTGTTTGTGAGTTGTTCTGGATGTTAATGCCTGCAATGACCTGGATTGGGTGTTGTGGGGACCAGCCCCTAGTGTGATGTTTGGTGAAAGTTTATTTGTAGTCATTTTGATGAACACATTCTGGTTTGTATCTGTAGGTGTACATTATGGAGAGATTCAAAGTCCCCAAAAACCCTGGGTGTGTCGCTGGTTTTCTATGGGTTTTTGTTGGGTTTGGATCTACTATATGCTCATATGGCGGCAATGTGTGTGTGAAGGAACTAGGAATGCAGCCTATTACCTTACTATAAAAGCAACACAATCAATCACCCGGCGACCATCCCCACTATCAAACACCTTAATTAATATCCAATTCACATTCAACCTCACCACGTCCCATACTACTCAACAACACTTCCACAGTAGCAGCAGATAGATACTATTCATTCTCACAACCCCCCAACTGCAACCACGTGGACAAAACTACACACCAAATGGGAACACACTGTCACTTGACCCTGAACAACACATTACCTCCTCTCTTCTTTCCCCCTCCTAACCTTACACACCACCTCACAATCCAACACCTCAATTGCCAGCTTCCCCTCAAGCAACAAGACATGCCAAAGCTAAAGAAGGCCATCTCTAATCAATTTCTCCATCAATTCAAAAACCCCCAGCACAGGCCACATTAACATAGATAAAGCCTGGACTATAGCACAAACTTTACTGGGAGAAAATAAAACATCTGCCACACATTCAATCTATTAGACAAGAACTCAAAGCCACCATACCAAGAAACCTAACAGCATGACAAAATCATCTCATGTCACTCTTCACCAAGCTCTCTCCTATCATGACTACACCTGCCCTTACCAAGCCTAGTTCACCAGCACCTTTCCTGCCAAGACAAACTGCCTAAAAACCTACAGAAAGACTTAACTACCATATTAAACACATTAAAGCACTCCGAATAGCTTCCAACCACCTTGACCAAACAACAATACATGGAACTTAGAAGCTACACCGCACACTACACGGCAGGCACATACTCACCCACCACTTAAATAAAATGCAACAGCACTTTCAAAATTTACTCCTCTCTGACTATTGTCTCTCCTTAACTGCTGATATTAAACAAAGTATTACAGAATTACGTCACATGCAGTGCACTCAAAGAGAAGGAGCAACCCCTCCATTAAGTAAAATTCCGACTCCGCCGTCAGCAGCACAGCACGCCAAACTCACAGTATATTTTCTCTCCTGAAAATCACACACACACACCCACTGCTCTATTTCTGGGACGCATACACTATGTGTGGCCAACACACACACTCAGCACTAGCACCCCAGGGTCTCCTGGAAGTTATGACTAAACATATGGCGAAAACTCATGTCACCTCCACTCCACCCATTTCAGATGACTATAGACAAACACGACACACCCCCTATGGGACCAACAGAACAGACAAATACCACTTTGGAAACTCCAGCCCAACCCCATACAAAACACTGCCTCTCCCTACACCTTTCTCTCCTCCTCAACCACCTGTATGCGGACTGTATTAGAAACTCTCTCTACCAACAAAGCCACGGGCCCAGACGGCATACCTAAATGAAATTTACTTATAAGGTGCCTCCCACATGAAAGAATGCACCTCATCATACACAAACTCATGCAGCTAGTATGGATCCTGGAGAAACACCAGACTGCCTGTAAAACCTCACACACAGCTCATGCTCTACAAAAAATCAGATCCTTGCTTACCTCAAAACTACAGCCGATAGCCTTAACAAATGCTAGCCCAAAACTCTGGACCCCTTGTTACTAACACTATTACTAGCCTACTCTGAAACCAACCACATGTAGGCGCCTGCCAAAAGGTCTTTTCAGAAAAGAAAAAATACCTATCGCAGACAACTCTTGAACCTACTCCACACATTGAGACGCCTGCCTCTTCCACCAGACCTCTTTGCTGCCTACTTTGACTTTAGCTCAGCTTTATTTAACATGATAGCCACCAAAAACTTCTCTGCATTCATGCAACAGCTTGGGTTACACCCACGACACTATAGGACACTTAAAGGAATATCACAAACTCTACTACACATATTCTCCTTAACAATACACCTGGCTCCCCCATCCCCATCACTAGGCACCATCCAGGGAGATACTCTCTCCCCCCTACTCTTCATTATCTTTCTAAAACCCTACAACAGATGGCTCCTTTCTCGGGACGAGATACAGAGCAGCATCCCTACCCTCCAAAACAGCAGATGAACACCACAACCAGCAGCTTGGGTATGCTGACGACACCTCTGTCCTAACCGGCATCTCAGAGGACCTTCGCATCCAATGTGGTAAAGTTCGAAAAAACTTTTAGCATCTGGTCGGGCATTCCTCTTAAACGCCAGCCAAATGTGTAGTCAGCGCATACTCCACAAATCACACCCCTCTCAACCTACTCACAACAACACTCTCAAACAAAGGCTAGATAAAATTCCACTAGGAAACTCCTATGCTACCTACCACCGCCTGACCAAGCCTACAAATACTTGGGGGTTTCACATCCTCACTTACCTTAAATTGGAAAACTCAACTCCACTCTACTATTGAAACCATTCACAATAAAGGCTAGTATCCTCACCAAAGCAAAAAACAGACGACCCCCACCAATGCTACGAATAATTTCACAATGTGTCAAGCAGCTATTAAATACCCCATGATAGTAGCTCCCTTCTCACTAACCGACATTCATGTCTATTGACAGAGCCAGTATTAAAAAACAGTTAAAACTCTGCTGCTCACTTCCCAGATCTTTTCCGACAAGAGCAGTCCACCTCCCTAAAAACAGAGCAGGACTAGGGGTGCCCTCTCTACTCACTGAAATATACCCAGATTACTGCAATCAGCCCTCACCCAGTCCATGAACGACCAAGGTCACCTGGGAATCCTCACTAGAGCTCTCTTACCTTAATAAATCAACTTCACCAGACCACTCTAGATCCTCTCTCTCTATCCGCAAGCAACTTAAGCTTATATGTCCCTAGCCCGCCAGCTGGAAATTATTAAAAATCTGACAACAATTTCTTGGAATGACACAGAAACTCTTGACAAACTTAACATTACACTCTCTTCCTCTCCCTCCACAGGCAATCCCTGTATCACTCATGACTCCATTCCATGACCTAGACATCTATTCATAACCTATGACCTGGTCACCCCCATGGGAACTCACCTTGTCAGCACTACAATCCTCTCTCTTATCACCTACACAAAGTTACAAACACCACAAAACGGTCCCTAAAACCGCCTCACCGCTCTACCTCTCCTCCCCTCCAAACTGTCGCCTCCCCAATACACTCTCTGACCCACTTCCCCTCTCACACCGACAACTTGCGCCCGTTACGCAATTGCGCAGAACACAACCGATAACGTTAAACTCTCCCTGCTTCTATTGAAACCCTCCACCCCACCCACCCAGCTACCAACCTCACGCCACTGTTACTACGCAGACTACGAGGCAGATCCATTGGGACCTGGAAGAGAAACCAATGTGGCGTGCCCACGCAGACCGAAGGCAGTCACGCGCACCAAGCATGGCTGCCCCAACAGTGATGCCACCTGGGCAGCACGCCACTACACTGTGCAAATCCTGATCCGTCACCCCTCCACCTCTAAATGTTACCGCGGTGCATATAGAAAACTCCCCACCTCCCACCCTGACAGGATCCGCGAGCCATGACATCCCCCGACAGCAGCCGCACCTGCACCACCGGCGCCCTCTCCACCTACCTACGGATCCCAATACAAACCCTGCAACATCACGAGCTGCGGGCAAGCGCTCCTATAACGACGACAAACTAGTCACTTCCACTGTTGTCAACGTTCAATGGGCCCCAACCATCATGCACAACGAACATATCAACTCCTACACACACATGGATATACAGCATCCACCACAGCACACCTCTTACCTCCACTACCTCCAACCATACATTGGAAACCCCAATCTCACCATGCGTCTCACCTTGTTAACTTTTGGGACAAACCAGCATCTATACGACTAATTAACCCACACTTTTAAAAACTACTCCCCCATTAACCACACACTCAACCCTAGGAAGGACACCCACCTTACTAACCTTCAACAACAAGGCAATGGCACCTCCCAGGATTCAATGCTGACAACCACAACCTTTGGTTCACAAACTTCTGAAAATTGACACACACGACAGCATCCAGACTGGGACATTCAAACCACCCTCAGCCTACATTATACAAACAGCATCCTCACCACTCTGGATGACCAATCCACACACACACACACCAACGACTTTCTATCTTATAACCCCACTGTCACCCTGTCTTGGCACATTCCCATGACAGACTACCTCTCTCAAACAAAACTACACCACTTCAAAAATCACCACCTCTACCAAATGGAACCAATTGACCCAAGAGGGACATATCACACTGACTTAGCTGCCTCTTCACCAGATACAGAGCTGCTTCCTGCCCCCACCAACACTCTTTCTCCCCCTATCCTCTACCAAGCCTGCAGCTGCCCTGGGCATTACTCACCATCTACTTCTAACCCTCTTAGCTACGACCAAGGCCTCACCAGCTTCTCATCTACCATGCCCTGCTGATCAGCTCTCTTTGGCTCTAACCAAACCCCTTCTTACCATCTGACTGGGGGCTCCCTGGTGAACATTCCTAACTCCACTACACAAGCACACCAATGCTCTACGTGGCGCCCTAGCCAGTGCTGACCATGCTGAAAATATTCTCACCCTACCTGCACCCTGTGATGCCCTTCCTGACGACCTTGCTGCCCCTACAAAAACTCTCCTCCATCACTCATGGATCACTATATTGACTCTAGACCACAGTCTGAATTTTATACTACCTCTGAAATCTGGCTTGGCAGCAAATCTCACACTCCACCCTCCACCCAAAAAAACTGCACCTCATCCTTTATATGCAACCCCCACAGCCAAGATACCTACTTCCTAAACTCCCAGATTTTATTAACCAATGGACATACTACATGCCAAAGCCTCTCCTCATCTGGGAGCCCCTCCACTATCACACCACCTCCCACTCTTACCTCCTCTGACATAGTAATTACCTACCCCGGAAAACTCAAATCTCTTGTCAAAAAACCCCGGCAAACTCTACTCCACCAACACCCTCCTCCCTCTCTTCTTACCACTACTTCACCCATGTCTTCCACCTAGCTACCCCCTCCTCACCTCCAGGTCTACACAGATGGTAGCCTAATAAAAGTAAACCAGGGCCACCTAGCAAATATGGGTGCCTGCAGGTATATGTCCCGGCTGCAGGACAAAGCCTACACCATCAACCCTGGGGAATAGGGGCCACCAAAAACTAACAACAGGGCAGAATTGTTAGCCATCCACCAAGCCCTCTCAACATTGACTATGACAAATCTCTTACACTCCATACAGACAGCCTCTGCTCTCTTCAACTCATTTAAAAAAATGATTCATGACCCTACCACAACAACCCTATAGTTCATACTAACTACGCAATCAATTCAAAAAACACCTCAATTCAACGCATCCTGCATTCACACACCACTCTTTGTAAAGTCCGTTCCGGCACACACGTATCCTTGGAAAACAGGGCAGACATTCTGGCACGCAAGCAGCTAGCACCCTCCCCACCAATTTCACTGACAACACTGGTGGAAACCCCCGCCACAATGTCTACAGGCCCACAGTTCAACCTCCTCGCGAACACCCAGGGAGATATCCCCCCCACGCATCCTAGCACCTAACCTTACACAAGGTAATCACCTCTAACCTGCCCACTAGCTGCCACCTTGGCCAACCACCCTCTTAAAGGGATTTATGCAACCAACTTGGCTGATAACACTCCCCACAACTTCCTCATGCAAGTAACAAATTTTGGACCTCAACCCTTATCCAACATAAAAACTAAATTCCACATCCTTAAAGCCCGCTGGGTAGACTGTGGAACCTAAACTTGGCATTCCGCTGGAAACTCCTTAATTACCAGCACTCACCCACCCACGAACTCCCTGTGCCCCATCTGCCACACCTGTGAGGACGGAGCGGGCCACAGCCTCGGCGCACACACCGGACTTTCAAAAGGGGCTTCGATATCAAGGAGACATGACGCCGCAGTGCGACTCATCCACAAGCCAGTTGCACCGGAGCCCTGGGAATCCCGCAGAATGATCATGACGCTGGCAAGGAGAAAGACCTCCCCAGAGGGGTCCTGGGCAAACGTCTCCCCTGACTGGCTACGCCCCTCCACTATTACTTGTAGAGGACTTGTAAGAGAATGAGACGCTGACCTCGCCGTCCTACCTGACATAGACTCTCCTACCTGTATGGCTGATAAAGAACTCTGGGATCTTCGAGCTTGGATACTGCCCTGATACCAACCATGCTACTAAGTTTATTCACTAAACACGACCAGCATGTTGAATTAGTAAATGGCCTTAGAATATCTGCTGGATACCTCGTTCACTACGAAGTTATCAACGGTGGAACAACTGGTGCTATTCCAACCTCTATTTTGACTTCTATGACCACACTTGGACTTAAGAGACCGTGTGCCCTTAAAACTGCGGACACACGTCCACTCCACACCATCACTAGCTTTCAGAGTATTTTACAGCTTGCAGACGTTTTATGGAAGCATCCCCGGGGTCGCTACCCGGGAACTAGCACCGACCGTCCCCCTCTCAGGTTTCTGTCTTGCCAGCTGCATTGTGCTGGTGCTTCCCAACCTGGGTGAAAACCCCCCGTATTAGAGCCTGCACCGGCATGATGTGGCCACGATGCCTGCCGTCAGGCATCGGGTGTGGTGATTCTCGGTTTTACTTCGAGGTGGCCCTACGGTGACTATGGCTAGCTCCGGCTTACGCTATGGTGTCCTTAACTTCACGTCCTGTGAGTAACGTATTACACGGATGTAACAATTTCAATTTCAAGTTTCCCCTACATTAATTACATATATCAAACATATATCCCCTATATCTCTTTACATTACATACTATCCCCCTACATTACATTTACAATATCCCCTTTAATCTCTCTCCCCTCACTCACTCACTCCCTGGCTATCCTAGCTGGTGATCATAAACATGTACCAAGGGAATGTAATTTGGCAAATTCCCATTTGCCAAATGTTTTTCAAGTCTAAACACCGAAGTCACGATTAATCAGGTCAAGAACAAATCACGTTTGCCAACTTATTCTTGCCATTATATTTCGAGACATCAAAAATGACAAAAAGGCATTTACCAACTCTTAATCTTGCCAATTAATCCTGCGCGTACAGTATTGGATATACAAGCATGATTCCTAAGCAGAGTTGTAGAATGAAATTGTGGAGGGCATAGTACTCAATCAGCTAAGATGGTGAAAGTGGAGGGGGGTCGCCAAGGCTACATTAAAGCGGATGCCAAACCAATGGGGTGGTAACAGTGGTGTTGCCTCAGTAATTTGAGAGTAACAGGCCTAGGGTCACGAGGGAATATACAATTAAGTAGGTGGGTGGGTGGGTGGGGGTAATCGTCTAGGATGGAATTGAAGGGTTCATCGAGTGGCTGTCTAGATGAAACACCTGAGGAGTGGTTGCTTGCGAGAGTAAAGGTGATAGATGATGCCTGCAGGTATGAGGACGAGATGTTATGGGGCCTGAGGAAAGTGCGATACACAGTTTGGCCATCGCAGAATGGGTGAAAGAGGAAGATGAGGGGGCAATATTTACTAGCGCCAGTGAAGATAAGGGCTGGGCATCGATCCTCCGGTTCTCCACCAGAGATAATGGAAACCCATGTGGTAAGTTTTAAGGAGGAGGACCAGAAAGTTATGAATGGCGAGCAGTCTGGGGATGTTTTTGTAAGGCGAAAGGGGGCCAACTTTGCACATTGCCCAAGATTGAGTCCGGTAGCAAGGGAGGAGCCACCCGACATGCCAATGACGATAGGGAGCGAGGTGGGTGGGAAGCTTTGGGGCTGGTTGAGTTTCAATAGGACATGGTTTGCGGCGCTCCATCCCAAGGCAGGTTTGGGGCACGGTTGTTAGCGCACCAGGGTATGGTTTGGGCGCAAAAGGGCAGGTTTGGGCGCACTAGGGCATGCTTAAGGCACATCAGGGCAGGGCTTGGGGCAGGGTCGCAAAACCAAAGCAGGTTGTTCGAGTCATTATCATTTTCTTTTCGTTACAAGTAGATAGCTTGTAGGCAAGTCACTTGAGCTAGCCACTAAGCTACACATAATATTTCAGCATTATGGACTTAGAAGATTGTGCTACCTTCATGGTACAACTAGGATGTGTTGGGCTTGGCTACAAAACAGTTCTATGGCGAGTTGCCTAGAAGCATGTTGATGTAGCTGTAACAAAATAAATGCCAATGCAAGCCTTCCCACCCGCACGTGCACGCAGGGTTGTCCAGGGACTCCAATTATCTGCAATCTTGAGACAACATCTATTTCCAAAACTTCAAGATCTGCATCTGAGAGACACATACAATATACCTCCTCAAATCTGCGTCTCGAGACGCAAGCGGATCCCCCCACGAACGCAACCGCCCTGGGATCTGCATCTGAGTTGCAACATACCCTCCACAATCTAAGTCTAACGAACGCAACGAACACTCCCCCTCCAAGATCTGCGTCTGAGACCCTGCCCCCAGGCCCCCTGCCCCTGGCCTCGAACATATTGCGGTTGCCTAGCCAACCGATTGCCAGCCTAAGCAAGTACCAACCGAATCTATTGCCAACCGACGATTGTCGGTCTCACCACCGATCATGACAACCGACAAATCGCGTCTTCAGATTCAGATCTAGCTTGGCTGAAAGTCGCTTTTTCTTTAGCGCGCCTCCCCGCACGTATTACCGACAGGACATTATAACTCCAGTTTACGACATACGTCAATCGCTACTGCTCCTACCTTTGACAAGTAGCAGGATCCTACCTGGAGCACTAATCGCCCAAGTTAATACCCCCCCCCCCCCCCCCCCCCCCCCCCCCCCCCCCCCCCCCCACACACACACACACGCCCACACCCAAACACACACCCACATCACACAACAGCTCACAGATACTCAAACACACCAGCCACTACCACCATGCAACTGCATTAATGCATTTCATTCAGTCAATTAGCACGCTAACCCATCACCCCCACCCCATCAGTATCCATCACCGCCACCCTTCTCTTTTGGAGTGTTGAAAAGGCAGTTGGCTGCTTACCTTGGCCTGACTACACACAATACATCCCTACCCCCCGCCGCACCCACCCCCCACCCCCACCCCCCACCCCAACCCCAACCCCACCCTCAAACCCCCACCCCCAAACCCCCAACCCCCAACCCAACCCCAACCCACCCCCACCCTCCCCCCACCCCACCCACAATACACACACACACCACACACAACACACAAAATCTTTTTACCCTGCCCCCCCTCCCCACCTCCTCCATTCATGTGAATATTGAAACTCTTGGAGTCGCAATGCCATTGTCGGCTTTGCTTGCCGTGGGCACGCCTCTTGGTCATGCCAGGCCATCATTCATTATGCGTGGGCCTGCATTTATCAACTGCCAATATCAACATAAACACACATCACACCACCCTTATCCCCCCCCCCCCCCCCCCCCCCCCCCCCCGGCCCCCCCCCCCCCCCCCCCCCCCCCCCCACACACACACACACACACCTCCCCCCCCCCTCCACCACCCATCACAATACCCCCGCCCCCCCCTCCTCCCTCCTCCAGATATCATGCTGAACTTTGAACTCTTTGAGATGCAATGCCAGTTGGCTTGCGCTAGCAGTGGGCCCGCCCTCGTTGGTCATTGCCATCGCCTATGCCATGATGCGTGGGGGCCCGGATTTATCAAAGCTGCCGCCCGGCCCAGCGACTATCCCGCTGCTCGGCAATGCTCTTGAAATTGCTACACCCAATATCCACAGGTGTGTGGTGTGTGGTGGTGGGGGAAGGAAAGGAACTGTGGTGTGGATATGGTGTGGTGCTGGCGGCGCGTGAAACGCTGATATTGGTACGCCAATATCCTCTATAGTCACAGGTGGCGTGGGTGCTGTGCATTGTGGTGTGTTGTGAAGGTGATGTGGCTGGGGGGGTGTACATTTATCAAAACTGCCACCTGGTCCCAGCGACGCTCCAACTGCTCGCACTGCTCTTGAAATTGCTCACGCCCAATAAAACAGGTGTTTTTAGGGTGGTGGGTGGGTGTGGGGTGTGTGAGGGTGTGTGAGGGTGTGTGTGTGGTGGGTAGGGTGGGTGGTGGTGGCGGGGGGGAACCAATTTATCAAAAACTGCCCCGAGCCCCAGCAACTCTCCATTGCTTCAGCAATGCGCTTCAAATGGCCTGATAACTACAGGTTTGTGTGTGCTTGTTGTGCTGGGGGTGGGCAGGGGTGGAGGTGGACGTTGGATGTGATGTTTGTGGTGTAGTGGCGGCAATGCGTTTTCAAATGCGACACCCCAATATTCACAGGTGTGTGTGGTGGAGGTGGTGGTGGTGGTGGTGGTGGTGGTGTCGGGGGGGCACACATTTTTCAAAACTGCCTCCTGGCCCAGCGACTCTCCATTTGCTCAGCAATGCGCTTCAAATTGCTACGCCCAATAGCACAGGTATGTATCTCTCTTGTGGTGTGGTGGTGAGTGTTTACCCCCTACCCCCGCACCCCGACCCACTGCCCCACCCCTACATCCCCATCACACTCACACTCATACACCCCTCCCCTCCTTCAAACATTCCAGAAAAGAATGTGAATTTGACAAACCAATATGGGTGGTGTGTTCTCCTCTGGCTGGGCCCCAAACTGATGGTGGTGTGCCCCCCCCCCCCCCCCCCACCCCCCACCCCACCCCACCATCCACCCCACACCACACACACACACATCCACCATCACCATCACACACCACCACCACCACCACCGCCCACCCAACTCCGCCCCACCCACCCCATACCCCTGCCATACCCCCATTTCGCCCACCCCCCCCACCGCACTCAAACTCTACATCCCCTTCCCCACCCAAAACATGCAGGAAAATGGTGAATTTGACAAACCTATTACGGTGGTGTCGTTTTCCCTCTGGCTGGGCCCCAAACTGATGGTGGTGGTACAGACCCCTACCCCCCCCTCCACCCCCTCCACCCCTCCACCCCAACGCACTCAAACACAAAACCTCTTTCCCCACCTGAAACATTCAGACAAATGGTGAATTGGACGAACAAATGTGGTGGTGTGTTCTCCCTGTGGCTTGGCCCAAAACTGATGGTGGTGGTAACAGACCCTACCCCCCCCCCCCCCCTCCACCCCTCCACCCCACAAACACTTAAACACTAACACCCCCTCCCCACCCAAAACATGCAGAAAAATGGTGAATTGGACAAACATGTATGGTGGTGTGTTCTCCCTCTGGCTTGGCCCCAAACTGATGGTGGTGGTAACGGACCCAGACGTGCTGCTGCCATTTATCAGCCGCACCGAGAAGGCCTTGGACAAGGCCCCCCTGTACACCAACTTCAGAAGGTACAGTGCGGTGGTGGTGGTTGTGGTGTTGTTGTGCAGTCTTGTGAACAGCATCTTCAGTTTGCATCTGTTAATCTTTTTTTTTTTTTTTTTTTTTTTAACTTATATCTATGAATGAGCCCTTTTCAGTGATGAACAATGGTCTACTGGTAGACCATATCGCTTTAGGATGAAGAGTTAGGGGTTCGACTCCTCCTTCGGTCGCTCGTAGCATTGCAGGTCATTGTCAACCGCGATGGTAGCCTGTCCAGTTGAGGTAGGAGACCGCTCCCCACCCGTGTACGACGGGCTCCCTGAACACCACGCCCCACCAGGCGTTAACATTACCTTTATTCCAGCAATTCGGGCCAAAACGAGGTCTCGTATTCCGATCGAAACATATTCCAGAAAAAGAAATCTCTGGGAAAAGGTGGTGGTGGTGGAAGAGGTGGTGGTGGAGCCTTACCTTGGAAACACGGGCTTTGGGATGACTCCATGCTATTTACTTGTGGGGAACTCTTACCTTGGAAACACGGGGCTTTGGGATGCGGACCACCAGGCGTTATCATTACCTTTGCACATTCATTCATTCATTGACCCTCATCACTGTCCCTACACCTTCATCACCCTCATCACCCTCATCACCCTCACCACCCTCACCTCGCTCATTCTCAGATTGGACGGAACTGCCCCAACGCCACCGAAACCATCATATGTCCAAGCAGCTTTTTCTGCAAAGAGGGCGCAGCTGAACCCGTTGACTGTGGCTCATTTGACCCTCATCACTATCCCTACACCTTCATCACCCTCATCACCCTTTGTATACATTTTTCTTTCAAATGACCGTTGACAGTATTGTGAGCAGCATCTTCAGCGTGCACCTTGTTATTCATTTATTTACTTCAATTTAATTTAATTTAGTTTAATTTAGTTTTTTTTCAGTTTCTGACTCTTCTGTGCAAGATGGCTGCTCGTAGCCTTGTGGTCAGCATCTTCAGCGTGCAGCTTGTTATTAATTTAATTGGATTTAAATGAAATTTAATTTAATTTTAATTTTAGTTTTATTTAGTTTTGTTTCATTTTCTGACTTTCTGTGTACATGTTTGTTGCAGATGGCTGCTCGTAGTCTTGTGGTCAGCATCTTCAGTGTGCAGCTTGTTATTAATTGAATTGAATTGAATTGAATTGAATTGAATTGAATTTGATTTAATTTGTTTTAATTTATTATGTTATATTGTACGACTCATGCATTCATGTTTTTTGTGGTCATGCAGGCATCCGATCTGACTCATGCATGTATGATTCATGTATGGTTTCATTCATGCACGATTCATTCATGTATGATTCATGTATGTTATTACGTTTTTTTAATTATATTTTACGGCTTGTATGGATTCATTTCTTTTGCAGGTGACTGTTTGTAGCTTTGTGAACGGCATCCGATCTGAAATGTATGTTCGCATATTCATGTATGTTATTATATTTATTTTATTATATTTCCGGCTTGTATGAATTCATGTTCTTTGCATATGATTTCTTGTTCCTTCGTGGATAAAATCTTCAGTGTGCAGCTTATTCAGCATTTCTTTTTCATATCTCGAGACAAGTTTATTTTATTTTATTTTTTGGCTTGTATTAATTCATGTTCTTTGCATATGATTTTTTTTTTCAATTTATTTTCTGACTTGTATGTATGTTATATGGATATGACCTCTCAAACCCTTGTGGACAGCATCTTCAGTTAATTATTTTTTCTTTTTCTTTTCTGACTTGTGTGTATTTATGTTTAATGCAGATGACCTCTTGAACCCTCGTGGACAGCATCTTCAGTTAAAAGCATTTCTGTTTTCTTCTGACTTGTGTGTATGTATGACGTATGCAGATGACCTCGCATACCCTTGTTGACAGCATCTTCATTGTACAATTGTTTTTTTCTTTTTCAATTTGTTTTCTGACTTGTTTGTATGTTATATGGATATGACCTCTCATAACCTCGTGGACAGCATTTTCAGCTTACGGTTTCTTTTCTACTGACTTGTGTGTATGAATGTTCTATGCAGATGACCTCTCGAACCCTTGTGGACAGGATCTTTAGTTAACAGCTTTTTTATTATTTGTTTGTTTTGTTCCTTTTTCTTTTCTGACTTGTGTGTTTTTATGTTCTATGCAGATGACCTCTCGAACCCTTGTGGACAGTATCTTCATTTAAAAGCCTTTTCTTTTTCTTTTCTGACTTGTGTGTATTTATGTTCTATGCAGATGACCTCGCGTACCCTTGTGGACAGTATGTTAAGTGTGCACCCCTTGATTCTATTATGTTATTATTTTATTATTTATTATTTCATTGTATTTCAACAACAATATCCTGACTGCTATGTGTGTATGTCCTACGCATATGACCCATTATTTATTGTTTTATTATTATTATTATATGACCCATTATTTATTGTTTTATTGTCTATTAACATCAATATCCTGACTGCTATGTGTGTATGTCCTATGCAGATTACCTCGCGTACTCTTGTGGACAGCATCTTCAGTAAACAGCCTTTTTTGTTTTTCTGGCTTGTGTGTATGAATGTTCTATGCAGATGACCTCTCGAACCCTTGTGGACAGGATCTTCAGTGTGCAGCCTATTCAGCCTTTTCGTTTTCATACGTGTATTTTATTATATTTTCTGGCTTGTATTAGTTCATGTTCCTTGCAGATGACCTCTCGAACCCTTGTGTGCAGCATCTTCAGTGTACAGCCTTTTTTCCTCTTTTTCCTTTTTCCTTTTTCTGACTTGTGTGTATGTATTTCCTATGCAGATGACTTCTCGTACCCTTGTGTGCAGCATCTTCAGTGTGCAGCCTTTGTTTTCTTTGTAATCTTACTTTCTGACTTATGTGCAGACAACTCCTCATACCCTTGTGAACAGCATCTTCAATGTACAGCCTTTTTTCCTCTTTTTCTTTTTTCTTTTTCTGACTTGTGTGTATGTATGTTATATGCAGATGACCTCTCGTACCCTTGTGGACAGCATCTTCAGTGTGCAGCCTGCAAACGATTACTGGTATGTGTGTGCATGTTTATGTTTGTGTTTGTGTATGTGTATATATATGTAGAAGTGTGCCTATTTGTATGTACACATATTTGTATGTGTATATATATGTAGAAGTGTGCCTAGTTGTATGTGTATATATATGTAGAAGTGTGCCTATTTGTATGTACACATATTTGTATGTGTATATATATATGTAGAAGTGTGCCTAGTTGTATGTGTATATATATGTAGAAGTGTGCCTATTTGTACACATATCTTGTATGTGTATATATATGTAGAGTGTGCCTATGTGATATATATAATGTGTACATATTTGTATGTGTATATATATGTAGAAGTGTGCCTAGTTGTATGTGTACATATATGTAGAAGTGTGCCTATTTGTATGTACACATATTTGTATGTGTATATATATGTAGAATGTATGTGTACTTGCCTATGTATGTATGTATGTGTATATATAGTGTAGAAGTGTAATGCCTATTTGTATGTATACAGTGCCTATATTGCTAATTGTATGTGTATATATTGTAGAACGTATGTATGTGTATTTGCTCGTATATATGTAGAACATATATGTAGAAGTGTGCCTATTTGTATGTACACATATGTATGTGTATATATATGTAGAAGTGTGCCTAGTTGTATGTGTTATATGTAGAAGTGTGCCTATTTGTATGTACACATATTTGTATGTGTATATATATGTAGAAGTGTTGCTAGTTGTATGTGTATATATATGTGTAGAAGTGTGCCTATTTGTATGTACACATGTATTTGTATGTGTATATATATGTAGAAGTGTGCCTATATTGTATGTGTATATATATGTAGAGAGTGTGCCTATTTGTATGTACACAGTATTTGTATGTGTATATAATGTAGAAGTGTGCCTATTTTGTATGTGTATAGTGTTGCCTAGTTGTATGTAAAGTGTGCCTATTTGTATGTACACATATTTGTATGTGTATATATATTGTAGAAGTGTGCCTATGTGTATGTGTATGCTTATATATGTATGAAGTGTGCCCTATTTGTATGTACAGTACATGTATTTGTATGTGTATATATATGTAGAAGTGTGCCTATTGTATGTGTATATGTATATGTGTAGAAGTGTGCCTATTTGTATGTACACATATTTGTATGTGTATATATATGTAGAAGTGTGCCTAGTTGTATGTGTATATATATGTAGAAGTGTGCCTATTTGTATGTACACATATTTGTATGTGTATATACATGTAGATGTGTACACTATTTGTTATGTGTACATATATGTAGAAGTGTGCCTATTTGTATGTACACATATTTCGTATGTGTATATATATGTAGAAGTGTGCCTAGTTGTATGTGTATATATATGTAGAAGTGTGCCTATTTGTATGTACACATACTTGTATGTGTATATATATGTAGAAGTGGTGCATGTTTACATTTTGTGTATGTGTATGTGTATATATATGTAGAAGTGTGCCTATTTGTATGTACACATATTTGTATGTGTATATATATGTACGAAGTGTGCCTATGTGTATGTGTATATATATGTAGAAGTGTGCCTATTTTGTATGTCACATATTTGTATGTGTATATATATGTAGAAGTGTGCCTAGTTGTATGTGTATATATATGTAGAAGTGTGCCTATTTGTATGTACACATATTTGTATGTGTATACATATGTAGAAGTGTGCCTATTTGTATGTGTATATATATGTAGAAGTGTGCCTATTTGTATGTACACATATTTGTATGTGTATATATATGTAGAAGTGTGCCTAGTATTGTATGTGTACATATATGTAGAAGTGTGCCTATTTGTATGTACACATATTTGTATGTGTATATACATGTAGATGTGTACCTATTTGTATGTGTACATATATGTAGAAGTGTGCCTATTTGTATGTACACATTTCGTATGTGTATATATATGTAGAAGTGTGCCTAGTTGTATGTGTATATATATGTAGAAGTGTGCCTATTTGTATGTACACATACTTGTATGTGTATATATATGTAGAAGTGTGTGTGTGTATGTGTATGTGTATATATATGTAGAAGTGTGCCTATTTGTATGTACACATATTTGTATGTGTATATATATGTAGAAGTGTGCCTATGTGTATGTGTATATATATGTAGAAGTGTGCCTATTTGTATGTTCACATATTTGTATTGTGTATATATATGTAGAAGTGTGCCTAGTTGTATGTGTATATATATGTAGAAGTGTGCCTATTTGTATGTACACATATTTGTATGTGTATATATATGTAGAAGTGTGCCTAGTTGTATGTGTATATATATGTAGAAGTGTGCCTATTTGTATGTACACATATTTGTATGTGTATATATATGTAGAAGTGTGCCTAGTTGTATGTGTACATATATGTAGAAGTGTGCCTATTTGTATGTACACATATTTGTATGTGTATATATGTAGAAGTGTGCCTTTGTATGTGTATATATATGTAGAAGTGTGCCTATTTGTATGTACACATATTTGTAATGTGTAATATATATGTAGAAGTGTGCCTAGTTGTATGTGTATATATATGTAGAAGTGTGCCTATTTGTATGTACACATATTTGTATGTGTATATATATGTAGAAGTGTGCCTATGTGTATGTGTATATATATGTAGAAGTGTGCCTATTTGTATGTACACATATTTGTATGTGTATATATATGTAGAAGTGTGCCTAGTTGTATGTGTATATATATGTAGAAGTGTGCCTATTTGTATGTACACATATTTGTATGTGTATATATATGTAGAAGTGTGCCTATGTGTATGTGTATATATATGTAGAAGTGTGCCTATTTGTATGTACACAATATTGTATGTGTATATATATGTAGAAGTGTGCCTATTTGTATGTACACATATTTGTATGTGTATATATATGTAGAAGTGTGCCTAGTTGTATGTGTATATATATGTAGAAGTGTGCCTATTTGTATGTACACATACTTGTATGTGTATATATATGTAGAAGTGTTGCCTATTTGTATGTTGTATGTGTGTATGTGTATATATATGTAGAAGTGTGCCTATTTGTATATACAAATATTTGAATTTATATATATATGTAGAAGTGTGCCTATTTGTACGTGTATATATATATGTAGAAGTGTGCCTATTTGTATGTGCACATATTTGTATGTGTATATATATGTAGAAGTGTGCCTATTTGTATGTGTATATATATGTAGAAGTGTGCCTATTTGTATGTACACATATTTGTATGTGTATATATATGTAGAAGTGTGCCTATTTGTATGTGTATATATATGTAGAAGTGTGCCTATTTGTATGTACACATATTTGTATGTGTATATATATGTAGAAGTGTGCCTAGTTGTATGTGTATATATATGTAGAAGTGTGCCTATTTGTATGTACACATATTTGTATGTGTATGTATATATGTAGAAGTGTGCACATATTTGTATGTGTATATATATGTAGAAGTGTGCCTATGTATGTGTGTATGTGTATATATATGTAGAAGTGTGCCTATTTGTATGTACACATATTTGTATGTGTATATATATGTAGAAGTGTGCCTAGTTGTATGTGTATATATATGTAGAAGTGTGCCTATTTGTATGTGTATATATATGTAGAAGTGTGCCTATTTGTATGTACACATATTTGTATGTGTATATATATGTAGAAGTGTGCCTAGTTGTATGTGTATATATATGTAGAAGTGTGCCTATTTGTATGTACACATATTTGTATGTGTATATATATGTAGAAGTGTGCCTAGTTGTATGTGTATATATATGTAGAAGTGTGCCTATTTTGTATGTACACATATTTGTATGTGTATATATATGTAGAAGTGTGCCTATTTGTATGTACATATTTGTATGTGTATATATATGTAGAAGTGTGCCTATTTGTATGTACACATATTTGTATGTGTATATATATGTAGAAGTGTGCCTAGTTGTATGTGTATATATATGTAGAAGTGTGCCTATTTGTATGTACACATATTTGTATGTGTATATATATGTAGAAGTGTGCCTAGTTTTTGTATGTGTATATATATGTAGAAGTGTGCCTATTTGTATGTACACATATTTGTATGTGTATATATATGTAGAAGTGTGCCTATTTGTATGTACACATATTTGTATGTGTATATATATGTAGAAGTGTGCCTAGTTGTATGTGTATATATATGTAGAAGTGTGCCTATTTGTATGTACACATATTTGTATGTGTATATATATGTAGAAGTGTGCCTAGTTGTATGTATATATATGTAGAAGTGTGCCTATTTGTATGTACACATATTTGTATGTGTATATATATGTAGAAGTGTGCCTATTTGTATGTGTATATGTGTATATGTAGAAGTGTGCCTATTTGTATGTACACATATTTGTATGTGTATATATATGTAGAAGTGTGCTAGTTGTATGTGTATATATATGTAGAAGTGTGCCTATTTGTATGTACACTATTTGTAGTGTATGTGTATATATATGTAGAAGTGTGCCTATTTGTATGTACACATATTTGTATGTGTATATATATGTAGAAGTGTGCCTAGTTGTATGTGTATATATATGTAGAAGTGTGCCTATTTGTATGTAACATATTTGTATGTGTATATATATGTAGAAGTGTGCCTAGTTGTATGTGTATATATATGTAGAAGTGTGCCTATTTGTATGTACACATATTTGTATGTGTATATATATGTAGAAGTGTGCCTAGTTGTATGTGTATATATATGTAGAAGTGTGCCTATTTGTATGTACACATATTTGTATGTGTATATATATGTAGAAGTGTGCCTAGTTGTATGTGTATATATATGTAGAAGTGTGCCTATTTGTATGTACACATATTTGTATGTGTATATATATGTAGAAGTGTGCCTATTTGTATGTTATTTGTATGTGTATATATATGTAGAAGTGTGTGTATGTGTATATATATGTAGAAGTGTGCCTAGTTGTATGTATATATATTGTAGAAGTGTGCCTATTTGTATGTACACATATTTGTATGTGTATATATATGTAGAAGTGTGCCTATTTGTATGTGTATATATATGTAGAAGTGTGCCTATTTGTATGTACACATATTTGTATGTGTATATATATGTAGAAGTGTGCCTAGTGTGTATGTATATATATGTAGAAGTGTGCCTATTTGTATGTACACATATTTGTATGTGTATATATATGTAGAAGTGTATGCACTAGTTGTATGTGTGTATATATATGTAGAAGTGTGCCTATTTGTATGTACACATATTTGTATGTGTATATATATGTAGAAGTGTGCCTATTTGTATGTGTATATATATGTAGAAGTGTGCCTATTTGTATGTACACATATTTGTATGTGTATATATATGTAGAAGTGTGCCTATTTGTATGTGTATATATATGTAGAAAGTGTGCCTATTTGTATGTACACATATTTGTATGTGTATATATATGTAGAAGTGTGCCTAGTTGTATGTGTATATATATGTAGAAGTGTGCCTATTTGTATGTACACATATTTGTATGTGTATATATATGTAGAAGTGTGCATGTTTTATGTGTATGTGTATATATATGTAGAAGTGTGCCTATTTGTATGTACACATATTTGTATGTGTATATATATGTAGAAGTGTGCCTATGTGTATGTGTATATATATGTAGAAGTGTGCCTATTTGTATGTACACATATTTGTATGTGTATATATATGTAGAAGTGTGCCTAGTTGTATGTGTATATATATGTAGAAGTGTGCCTATTTGTATGTACACATATTTGTATGTGTATATATATGTAGAAGTGTGCCTATTTGTATGTGTATATATATGTAGAAGTGTGCCTATTTGTATGTACACATATTTGTATGTGTATATATATGTAGAAGTGTGCCTAGTTGTATGTACACATATTTGTATATATATGTAGAAGTGTGCCTATTTGTATGTACACATATTTGTATGTGTATATATATGTAGAAGTGCCTAGTTGTATGTGTATAATATGTAGAAGTGTGCCTATTTGTATGTACACATATTTGTATGTGTATATATATGTAGAAGTGTGCCTAGTTGTATGTGTATATATATGTAGAAGTGTGCCTATTTGTATGTACACATATTTGTATGTGTATATATATGTAGAAGTGTGCCTAGTTGTATGTGTATATATATGTAGAAGTGTGCCTATTTGTATGTACACATATTTGTATGTGTATATATATGTAGAAGTGTGCCTAGTTGTATGTGTATATATATGTAGAAGTGTGCCTATTTGTATGTACACATATTTGTATGTGTATATATATGTAGAAGTGTGCCTAGTTGTATGTGTATATATATGTAGAAGTGTGCCTATTTGTATGTACACATATTTGTATGTGTTATATATGTAGAAGTGTGTACCTAGTTGTATGTGTATATATATGTAGAAGTGTGCCTATTTGTATGTACACATATTTGTATGTGTATATATATGTAGAAGTGTGTATGTGTATATATATGTAGAAGTGTGCCTATTTGTATGTACACATATTTGTATGTGTATATATGTAGAAGTGTGCCTATTTGTATGTACACATATTTGTATGTGTATATATATGTAGAAGTGTGCCTAGTTGTATGTGTATATATATGTAGAAGTGTGCCTATTTGTATGTACACATATTTGTATGTGTATATATATGTAGAAGTGTGTACACTATTTGTGTGTGTATGTGTATATATATGTATGAAGTGTGCCTATTTGTATGTACACATATTTGTATGTGTATATATATGTAGAAGTGTGCCTATGTGTATGTGTATATATATGTAGAAGTGTGCCTATTTGTATGTACACATATTTGTATGTGTATATATATGTAGAAGTGTGCCTAGTTGTATGTGTATATATATGTAGAAGTGTGCCTATTTGTATGTACACATATTTGTATGTGTATATATATGTAGAAGTGTGCCTATTTGTATGTGTATATATATGTAGAAGTGTGCCTATTTGTATGTACACATATTTGTATGTGTATATATATGTAGAAGTGTGCCTATTTGTGTACCTATTTGTATGTGTATATATATGTAGAAGTGTGCCTATTTGTATGTACACATATTTGTATGTGTATATATATGTAGAAGTGTGCCTAGTTGTATGTGTATATATATGTAGAAGTGTGCCTATTTGTATGTACACATATTGTATGTGTATATATATGTAGAAGTGTGCCTAGAACATATTTGTATGTGTATATATATGTAGAAGTGTGCCTATTTGTATGTACACATATTTGTATGTGTATATATATGTAGAAGTGTGCCTATTTGTATGTGTATATATATGTAGAAGTGTGCCTATTTGTATGTACACATATTTGTATGTGTATATATATGTAGAAGTGTGCCTATGTGTATGTGTATATATATGTAGAAGTGTGCCTATTTGTATGTTCACATATTTGTATGTGTATATATGTAGAAGTGTGCCTAGTTGTATGTGTATATATATGTAGAAGTGTGCCTATTTGTATGTACACATATTTGTATGTGTATATATATGTAGAAGTGTGCCTAGTTGTATGTGTATATATATGTATAGAAGTGTGCCTATTTGTATGTACACATATTTGTATGTGTATATATATGTAGAAGTGTGCCTGTTTGTATGTGTATATATATGTAGAAGTGTGCCTATTTGTATGTACACATATTTGTATGTGTATATATATGTAGAAGTGTGCCTATTTGTATGTGTATATATATGTAGAAGTGTGCCTATTTGTATGTACACATATTTGTAATGTATATATATGTAGAAGTGTGCCTAGTTGTATGTGTATATATATGTAGAAGTGTGCCTATTTGTATGTACACATATTGTATGTGTATATATATGTAGAAGTGTGCCTTTGTATGTGTATATATATGTAGAAGTGTGCCTATTTGTATGTACACATATTTGTATGTGTATATATATGTAGAAGTGTGCCTATTTGTATGTGTATATATATGTAGAAGTGTGCCTATTTGTATGTACACATATTTGTATGTGCTGTGTATATATATGTAGAAGTGTGCCTATTTGTATGTACAACATATTTGTATGTGTATATATATGTAGAAGTGTGCCTACGTTGTATGTGTATATATATGTAGAAGTGTGCCTATTTGTATGTACACATACTTTGTATGTGTATATACATGTAGAAGTGTGCTATTTGTATGTGTACATATATGTAGAAAGTGTGCCTATTTGTATGTACACATATTTGTAGTGTATATATACCTGTAGAAAGTGTGTACATATTTGTGTATGTGTATATATATGTAGAAGTGTGCCTAGTGTATGTCACAGTTGTATGTGTATATATATGTAGAAGTGTGCTATGTATGTGTATATATATGTAGAAGTGTGCCTATTTGTATGTATTCCATATTTGTATGTCGTATTATATATGTAGAAGTGTGCATTTGTATGTGTATATATGTAGTGTGCCTATTTGTATGTAAACATTTGTATGTGTATATATATGTAGAAGTGTTATGTGTATGTGTATATATATGTAGAAGTTGCCTCTATTTGTATGTTACACATATTTGTATGTGTATATATATGTAGAAGGAGGTGGTATAGTTGTTGTGTAATAGGTATATGTAGAAGTGTGCCCTATCTTGTATGTACACATATTTGTGTGTATATAAATATTTAGAAGTGTGCCATTTGAATTTATATATATGTTAGAAGTGTGCCTATTTGTTGGTATGTGTATATATATGTAGACAGTGTCCTATTTGTTATGTATTTGTATGTGTATATTATATGTAAAGTGTGCCTATTTGTATGTGTATATATATGTAGAAGTGTGCTATTTGTATGTGTATGTGTATATATATGTAGAAGTGTGCTATTTGTATGTTACACATATTTGTATGCTGTATATATATGTAGAAGTGTGCCTAGGTTGTATGTGTATATATAATGTAGAAGTGTGCCTATTTGTATGTACATGCATATTTGTATGTGTATATTATGTAGAAGTGTGCCTATTTGTGATGTATGTGTATATATAGAAAGGTGTTGAACACAAATATGTGTGTATATATTATATGTAGAAGTATGTGCCTATGTATGTGTTGTGTATATAGTGTGCCTATGTAGAAGTGTGCCTATTTGTATGTACACATAGTTGTTTGTATGTGTATATATATGTATGTGTTTGACAGGTGTGTACCCTATTTGTATGTATGTGTATATAATATGTAGAAAGTGTGCCTATTTGTATGTACACATATTTTGTAATTTGTGTTATATATATATGTAGAAGTGTGCCTTATTTGTACTCTTATATCTCTTGTAATGTGTATACTATATATGTAGAAAGTGTGCCTATTTGTATGTACACATATTTGTATGTTGTATGTATATATGTAGCAAGTGGTGCCTATATATGTATGTGTACACTATTTGTATGTGTATATATGGTGTGTACGTATTGTATATAACAAATATATAGTAGAAGTGTGCCTATTTGTAATGTACAACATATTTGTGATGTGTAATATATATGTAGGAAGTGTGGCCTACTTTGTTATGTAATGTGTACATATATGTAGAAGTGTGCCTATTTGTATGTACACATATTTGTAATGTGTTATATATATGTAGAAGTGTGTCTATGTGTAATGTGTATATATATGGGTAGAAGTGTGCCTATTTGTAGATGTACACATAATTTGTATGTGTATATATATATGTAGAAGTGTGCCTATGTGTATGTGTATGTGTATATATATGTAGAAGTGTGCCTATTTGTATGTACACAATATTGTGTATGTGTAATTATATGTAGAAGTGGTGCCTATTTGTATGTACAAGATATTTGTACTGTCATATAACTATACTTTGTCGTGTAGAATATATATGACCTAGAGATGTGTGTCAGACCACATCATTTGTATGTGTGCGGCTATATAACTGTATGTAGAAGTGTGCCTATTTGTACTGTACCGAGGTATAAGTGCGTGAATACATTGTAGTGTGAGTCCTATTGTAGTGTATGTTGTTGGTATTATATGGAATGTAGAGAGTGTGTCGTCTAGTTGTATGGTACACGATATGTTGTTGTATGTGTATTATATATGTAGAAGTGTGCCTAGTTGTAATGTGTACAACAATCACCTCTTGGACTTCTCTGTCTGTACTATTATATGCGGAAGTGTGCCTATTTGATATGTACACATATTTATGTATGTGTATATGATACTATATATGTAGAAGTGTGCCTACTTTGAATGTCACACCTTATTTGTGTGTACTATATATAATGTAGAAAGTGTGCCTATATTGTATGGTCACATATTTCTATGTGTATGATATATATATGTAGAAGTGTGCTAGTTATATGGTACACAATGGATTCTGTCATGTGTATATCTATGCTTGTAGAAGTGGTGCACTATTTGGTATGTACACATACTTGTATGTGTATATATATTGTAGAAAGTGTCATGTTTACATTTCATGTATGTACCACATATTTTGCTATGATGTATAGTATAATCGTAGACAGCTGTGCCTAGTTGTTGTATGTACACTATATGTATGTGTATATAAGTAGAGCTGTGCCTAGCCCTATTTGTCATGTTACCACACATATTTTGTATGTGTCATATATATGTAGCAGTGTGCCCTATTTGTATGTGTACATACTATATGTAGAAGTGTGCCTTTTGTATGTACACAGTTTTGTATGTTGTATGAC
>JAJSRW010000198.1:0-30928 GCA_022414725.1 Microglena sp. YARC | reverse complement strand
GATCTCAACCGAAATGGCACCCCACCCTCCACACACTGCTTGCGCCCACCGGCCATTCACTTGTTACAGCCTGGAAGTAATCTCCACTGCTCTGGCAGGTCCTGCCAGCAAGCCAAAGGCAGTTACAACTGACGTTGGTACAAGCTGCCGTCGCCTATTTTGCCCACACCCATATGAGAGATAATCTCGCTCAGATGAGACTCTGTTACCGCAGAAGCACCAGGGGCTAGCTAGGGACTAAACGCCGCGGCCAAAACAGAAAGGGAGCTAGCTGCGGGTCTGAGCAGTTCTCGGCGTTCTCAAAACCCCGAGGGGCATCCTATGTGCGCCGCTAGGATGAAGAAAGTCGCATTTACAAGCTCATACCTTGGGTGTGGGTGGTGTGGCGGTGTGGGTGGATGAGGTGTGGGCGCCAGCTAGATGAGGCGTCGCGTGGGCGCCAGCTAGGATGAAGAGAATAGCGCTGCCAGCTCATACCTGTGGGTGTGGGTGTTTGGGTCTGGAGATGAGGGTGGGCAGCCAGCTAGGATGAGAAAGCAGCTATGCCAGCTCATACCTGTGGGATAGAGTGTGGGAAAAGAGAATGTGGGCGCCACTAGGCTCATCCATCATAGCTAACCCCTATTTCATATATACCGACAACCCATTTATCACAGGTTACATTAACCTGTGTAAGCCTCGTTTCAGTGATATACATTGGTCTGAGTGGTAGACGTAAATCACCTTTAAGAATGAAGAGGATTGGGGTTCACTCCCCTTCGGTCGCTCTTAGGGTGCCATCGCAGGTCGTCGTCCAACACGCGATGTAGCTTGCCAGTTGACGGTAGAGTACCACTCCCCACCCGCGTACAACGGGCTCCCTTTATAACACCACGCCCCAGTCCAGGCGTTATCATTACCTTTTTTTTTTAAACCTTGTGTAGCTCGCCTAAGTTTGTTGGGTTTGGCACCTTGAGACATGAGATCTATGAATCTCACCTTTAGACCCCCCCCGGGCCAATCCATAGCGATCACTACCTGGGACGCCTGTTTTTTGCCAAACCCACCCCCCTTCACTACTTATGAGACTTGAACCTCGCCCCCACTCCAAGGACCCCCCGCGCGCTACCAGTAGCTGATCGCTACCTCAGGACCCTTTCTGGGGCAAATGTTCCGCTACCACGGAGACTTAATCTCCGCCCTGCCTTAAGGACCCCCCGGGACCGCTACCGTACCGATCGCTACCACAGGGACCCTGTTCTGGGCAAATGTTCCGCTCCACGAGACTTGATCTGCCGACCCTGCCTTAAGACCCCCCGGGCCGGGTACCGTATCGATTCGCTACCACAGGACCGTTCTGGGCAAATGCTTCCGCTACCAACGAGACTTGAATCTCCCCCTGCCTTAAGAACCCCCGGGCCGCTACCGGTTAGCGATCGCTACCACAGACCCTGTTCTGGGCAAATGTTCCGCTACCCGAGCTTGAGATCTTCCGCCCGCCTTAAAAGAACCCCCCGGGCCTCTACAAAATAAGCGATCGCTACCTGGGACCCTGTTTAGGCCAAACCTTATCCGTAGAAATACCATGAGACTTGAAATCTCCGCCCCGCCCTAAGACACCCCGGGCCAAGCTACCAGTAGCGATCGCTAACCTAGGGACCCCTGTTGGGCCAACCTTCCGCATACCATGAGACTGGAATCTCGCCCCCACTCCAAGACCCCCCAGGCCGGCTGACCAGTAGTGATGGGCTACCACAGGACCCGTTCTGGCAATGCTCCCGCTAACCATGAACTTGAATCTCCGCCCCGCCCTAAGAACCCCCCCGGCGCTACGGTAGCGATCGCTATCGGACCCTTTTGCCAAAACCCTTCCAGCTACCATGAGTACTTGAATCTCCGGGCCCTGCCTTAAGACACACCCGGGCCGCTACCAGTACGCGGATCGTCTACCTGAGGGACCCTGTTTTGGCCAAACCTTCCAGTACGATGAAGACTCGAATCTCGCCCCACTCCAAGACCCCCTGGGCCGCTATCGAAAGTAGCGATCGCTACCTGAAGACCTGTTTTGGACACCACCTTCCACTACCATGAGACTCGAATCTACGCCCCGCCCCAGACCCCCCTGAGCGCTATCAGTAGCGGATTGCTTACACAGGACCCTGTTTTGGGCCAAAACCTTGCCGCCTACATGAGACTTAATCTCCCCCTGCCCCAAAAACTATAATCCTTACCCAGGAGGCAAACCATTGAAAAGAATATCAAATCCCTGATCGCTACAGAAGACCCCTTCTTCTGAAACAAAAAAAAGAGCTTGCCTACTAGAAAGTCCCCCTTTCTGAAACTATAGGTTACCACACAGAAAACTCAAGCAATGGGCTGCGCCCCCTCAACCTCACACCTCATCTAAGGCGTTCCAGGTATATGCTTTTTTGTTATTCAGCCTACTGTGTTGCTAATGGCAGCCCCTTCATGATATACAATGGCCTTGAGTGGTAGACCAGACTGCTTAAGGAAGAAGGAGTCTGGGTGTTCGACTCCCCCTAATCGGTCGCTATCTTGACGTTTGCAGGTCGTCGTCACCGCGGGATCGGTAGCTTGTCCAGTTTAGGTAGGAGACCGCTATCCCACCCGCCGTACTCCCTTTAACACCACGCCCCACCAGCGTTATCAATTACCTTTTCGTTATGTGTTGCCCCAACTGGGCATATTGCATTCTTGGCACAGTATATACGCCCTATCTAAAGGGTGGGGCAGGAATAAATGGCTGACCGCACGTTCGGAAGTTGTTTATTTTGACCCCGGGAACCCCCCCCCCCCCCCCCCCTCTTTGAGACCTCATATCTAGACACCGAGACCAGTATTACATGTGTGAAAAGGGGGTCAATGAGCATCATCTCGGCAAGGCCTTTCCAACCATACGGACCAAATTATATAAATATCAAGTTTGGAACAGAGTTATTTAGATTTTAGTATTTTCACAACTTCTTGGGCGCCTCAGCAGTCGTCCCGCGCCCTGGTCGCAGGGAAAAGATCACCGAAAACTCGACTGAAGGCGTTATTTATCTGTCTCTTTTATCTTATCATCATCATTATCATGGCTTATATCTACTCAACTGTAAATTACTGGAGCGCAAATAAGTCGGCAAAAAAAATACGGGTGGGTGTGTGTTTTTGGGGTGGGGCGGGTGGGGCGTGAGGGGTGGAAGGTGTGGGGGAAGTGGGGTGGGGTGGCGGGGGGGGGCTCGAGTGCTCGCCCCAGGCCTCGACAGCTTCCTAGGAACTTCGTTACGGTAGGACCGGGAATATCAGAACGCGCTTTGCGGCGCGCGCCTTTTCCCGCCCAACTGCCGCGTCGTTCCAAGCTGGCGCGAAGGTCTGGGTGACTCCAGGCCTGGCGTCCAAGCCTGGAGTACTTCCAGGAGATTCACCAATTACACCCTTCGGTCGCCACTAACTAACGACTTCAGATTTGTACTCCTCTCGTCGAGGACCTCTACAGTGGCTGTACACGTCCACGCTCAAAACTTATCGCACTGGCAAGGAAAGCTTACACGACAGGTAGCAAATAAAATTGGGAAAACGGTCGGAACCCCCCCCCCCCCCCCCCCCCTCGTATCTCGGCCCGCCCGTGGTGTATTGGACAGCTTTTTTGTTGTATCGGACTTATTGCTCGCGGTTCTCTATCCATATCGAAACGTGCGTTACGAAATCTTATTTCCTTGCCCGCCTCGAGTTATATTACATTTATTTTAATTATTTAATTCACCTGCTTCTGATTGCCCCACAGGGCATAAGCATTCTTGGCAAGCAGTTTGTGTATTTGTTTTAAATTTATTCATTAATTTATTTAAATTTATTTTTATTTCACCTACTGTTTTGCCCCAACAGGGCATATGCGATTCTTGTGGGGCAGAGTTTATATATTTGCTTCTAATTTATTATTTGTATTCACCGTGTATTTGTAATTACTGATATTCACCTGTATTTGTATTATTTGTATTCCACCTGTGTTTAATGTAATTACTGTATTCACTGTATTTGTATTATTGTATTCAGCCTTATTTGTATATATTTGTACTTCACCTGTATTTTATTATTTGTATTCACATTATTTGTATATATTGTATTCAACCTGTATTTGTATTATTTGTATTCACCTGTATTGTATTACTTTGTATTCACTGTATTTGTATTATTTGTATTACCTTGTATTTGTATTATTTGTTTCACCCTGTGTATTATGTATTATTTGTATTCACCTGTATTTGTATTAGTTTGTACTTGCACCCGTGTATTTGTATATTTATATTCACTGTATTTGTATTATTGTATCACCTGTATTTGTCATTATTTGTATTCACCTGTATTTGTATTATTTGTATTTCACCTGCATTCTGTATTATTTGTTTCACCTGTATTTGTGTTATTTTATTCACCTGCCTCTGATTGCCCCAACAGCGGCATAAGCATTATTGTGCAGCCATTATAATTCGTTTTTTTTATTTATTTTGTATTTCTTTTTTAATTCACCTACCTGCAACTGTTGCCCAACAGGGCATAGCAATTCTGGGAAGGCAGTTTATATATTTGCTTATAATTTATTTGTATTCACATGCCTCTGATGCCCCAACAGAAGGCATTAAGCATTCTTACGGCAGCAGTTATATATATGTTTTTAATTTTATTTGTATTTTCTTTTCTTTTGTTTTATTCACCTACCTGTTTTGCCCCAACAGCAGGCTATGCATTTGGCAGCAGTTATAAATTTATTTTATTAACTAAATGCTTAATTTTAATTCATTTTTCATTAACCTACCTGTGTTGCCCCCAACAGGGCATATGCATCTTGGCAGCAGCAATTTCCGGTTGTTAGCATCCGCAAAATTCTTTTCCCATAAAGTCGGGTAACCTGGTCGGTAGGTGGGAGTGTGTGTGTGGGGGGGAGTATGGACTAAGTTAGATTTGAGTTTTGGAATTGAGCTTCAAAGCTTGCATTCAAATTCTGAAATGCATGCATGTCCAGGCAACAGCATTCGGTCATTTCCATTACAATTTTCCCCATATTAATTACGGTAGAAAGCAGATTTGCACGACCAGCGTTGCCTTTCACCGAACAGAACCGAAAGGCTCCAGTGGTTTAGGGCAAAGGGGAAATATCGAGGGCAGATGCGGGTGTAGAACCCCTTGAGTGCGCTTGGGAGCCCTCCGGAGGGTCGCTCGACGCGGCACGGAAAATGGTGTTCTAGCTGTTATGTTGGCTCGAGAGGGAGATATATTACATCTGGTTCCCTTAATCAACTGGGCCGTCCTTAGAGGTCCATTGTGACAATTCTCGGGTGTTTAAATTTTCAAATTTGTTAGCGGGTGCAAGGTTTGCAGTTTTTGGCGAAGCCCCCCTCTGGGGGGCGTGTGACCCCCAGTGACCATTTGGCCGTTCGTTCCATCCATTCCATCCACCAATCCATCCATCCATCCGTCGGACCCGGATGCAAGCCCGACACGTCAGCCGACGGCTCGTAACTAATCGCTATCCGTATGCACCTGTCGCTCCCTCGCGATCAATCTACGCCCAGATTTTTAGCGTCGCGAGGCGACGCTGCATCAAATCTGGTTTCTTGTTAGCGCCTGCCTGGCACGGTTGGGCGAGTTCCCTCAAGCCTTTTTGGCTACCAGCTCGATAAGACGAGCGCTACTTAACCTGGACAAAGCACCATGGCAGTTGGACCAGCAGCCTGCGGACACTAAAAGGCGTACTATCCATGAGGGATTTGAACCCTGCACTCTTCATCATTACAAACAATGAGCGTCTACCATTGGGCCATTGTCGAAACAGGTCTTCTGATATAATAACTATATTTATGCATGCTACAATCCCAGGGATACATACATAACATACATTACATACTACATACATACATACATACTATAACATACATACATACATACATACATACTTATGTCCACGCACCTTGCGGTTGTTAGTCTGCCTCAACAAGTTAGTTGGCATGGCCCTCTTGCCCAATGCAAGTAATGTACATGAGCATGCAGTTGATACCACAAACAAGTAATATCCAACACACACTTCGCGATTTTGGCATGCTCGCCTGAACAAGTTAATTGGCATGGCTCGCTTGCCCAATGCCATGTACATGAGCATGCAGTTTAGGTTTGCTAGCGCGCAGTCATGCACACACACAGAATGTGCACGCACCTTGCGCTTGTTTGCCTGCTATAACTGAACATGTTAATCAGCATGGCTCTCTTTCCCAATACCATGTACATGAGCATGCAGTGGTACACAAACACAGAATGTGCACGCACCGTGCGCTTGTTGCCGTGCCTGCATCACTCGCTGAAACATGTTAATCAGCATTGCCCTTCTTGCCTAGTTGCAATGTACATGAGCCATGCAGTGGTATACAAACACAGAATGTGCACGCACCTTGCGGTTGTAAGCCTGCCTGAACATGTTAATCAGCATTGCCCTCTTGCCTAGTGCAATGTACATGAGCATGCAGTGGTACACAAACACAGAATGTGCACGCACCTTGCGCTTGTTTGCCTGCCTGAACATGTTAATCAGCATTGCCCTCTTGCCTAGTGCAATGTACATGAGCATGCAGTGGTACACAAACACAGAATGTGCATGCACCTTGCGCTTGTTTGCCTGCCTGAACATGTTAATCAGCATGGCTCTCTTTCCCAATGCCATGTACATGAGCATGCAGTGGTACACAAACAAGAAATGTCCACACAACTTGCGCTTGTTTGCCTGCCTGAACATTTTAATCAGCATGGCTCTCTTTCCCAATGCCATGTACATGAGCATGCAGTGCGTAACGCACAACACAAACCCCCGTCTAATGTCCACGCACCTTGCGCTTGTTTGCCTGCCTGAACATGTTAATCAGCATTGCCCCTCTATTTGTCCTAGGTTAGTGCAATGTACAATGAGGCATTCAGTGGTACACAAACACAGGAATGCTCCACGCCATCTTGCGGTTGTTTGCCTGCCTGAACATGTTAAATCAGCACGTTATTTGGGCCCTCTTGACCCACTAGTAGCGCAATGCACACCCTTATGAAGCATGCAGTGGTACACAAACACAGAATATCCACGCACCTTGCGGTTGTTTGCCTGCCTGAACATGTTAATCAGCATGGCCTTACCCTCTTGCCTAGTGCAATGTACATGAGCATGCAGTGTACACAACACAGAATGTCCACACACCCTGCGGTATGTTTGCCTGCGTCTGAACAAGTTTTCAGCATTGCCCTCTTGCCTAGTGCAATAGTACATGAGCATGCAGTGCGTACACAAACAAGTAATGTCCACGCCACCTTGCGCTTGTAGCCTGCCTGAAAATGTTAATCAGCATGGCCCCTCTTGCCTAGTTGCAATGTACATGAGCATGCAGTGGTTACACAAACACCAGAATGTCAAGCACCTTGCGGTTGTAAGCCTGCCTGAACATGTTAATCAGCATGGCCCTCTTGCCTAGTGCAATGTACATGAGCATGCAGTGGTACACAAACACAGAATGTCCACGCACCTTGCGGTTGTTTGCCTGCCTGATCAAGTTAATCAGCATGGCCCTCTTGCCTAGTGCAATGTACATGAGCATGCAGTGGTACACAAACACAGAATGTCCACACACCTTGCGGTTGTTTGCCTGCCTGAACAAGTTTATCAGCATTGCCCTCTTGCCTAGTGCAATGTACATGAGCATGCAGTGGTACACAAACACAGAATGTCCACGCACCTTGCGGTTGTAAGCCTGCCTGAACATGTTAATCAGCATGGCCCTCTTGCCTAGTGCAATGTACATGAGCATGCAGTGGTACACAAACACAGAATGTCCACGCACCTTGCGGTTGTTTGCCTGCCTGATCAAGTTAATCAGCATGGCCCTCTTGCCTAGTGCAATGTACATGAGCATGCAGTGGTACACACACAAATAATGTCCACACACCTTGCATTGGTAAGCCTGCCTAAACATGTTAATCAGCATGCCTCGCTTACCCAATGCCATGTACATACGCATGCAGTCATACAAAAACACAGAATGCCCAAGCGACTTGCGGTTGTTATCCCCCCTGCCCTGAAACAAGTTAATTAACATAGCTCTCTTGTCCTACTGCCACGTACATGGGCATGTCGCTAAGCAAAAACACAGAATGTCCACGCACCTTGCTGTTGTAAGCCTGCCTGAACATGTTAATCAGCATGGCCCTCTTGCCTAGAGCAATATACATGAGCATGCAGTAGTCCACAAACAGAGAATGTCCACGCACCTTGCGGTTTTTTGCCTGCCTGCACATGCTAATCAGCCTGCCTCGCTTGCATACTGCCACGTGCATGAGCATGCAGTGGTGCACAACCAAATAATGTCCTCGCACCTTGCGCTTGTTTGCATGCCTGAACAAGTTAATCAGCATGGCCCTCTTGCCTACTGCCACGTGCATGAGCATGCAGTGGTGCACAACCAAATAATGTCCTCGCACCTTGCGCTTGTTTGCCTGCCTGAACAAGTTAATCAGCATGGCCCTCTTGCCTACTGCCACGTGCATGAGCATGCAGTGGTGCACAACCAAATAATGTCCTCGCACCTTGCGCTTGTTTGCCTGCCTGAACAAGTTAATCAGCATGGCCCTCTTGCCTACTGCCACGTGCATGAGCATGCAGTGGTGCACAACCAAATAATGTCCTCGCACCTTGCGCTTGTTTGCCTGCCTGAACATGTTAATCAGCATGGCCCTCTTGCCTACTGCCACGTGCATGAGCATGCAGTTTAGTGTTGCTAGCATGCAGTAGTACACAAACAAGTAAAGTCCACACACCTTGCGATTGTTGGCATGCCTGAACAAGTTAATTGGCATGGCTCGCTTGCCCAATGCAATGTACATGAGCATGGTCGTGCACAAACACATAATGACCACGCACCGTGCGGTTGTTAGCCTGCCTGCACATGCTAGTCAGCATGGCCCTCTTGCATACTGCCACGTACATGAGCATGGTCGTGCACAAACACATAATGACCACGCACCGTGCGGTTGTTAGCCTGCCTGCACATGCTAGTCAGCATGGCCCTCTTGCATACTGCCACGTACATGAGCATGGTCGTGCACAAACACATAATGACCAAGCACCGTGCGGTTGTTAGCCTGCCTGCACATGCTAGTCAGCATGGCCCTCTTGCATACTGCCACGTACAATGAGCATGGTCGTGGCACAAACACATAATGACCACGCACCGTCGGTTGTTAGCCTGCCTGCACATGCTAGTCAGCATGGCCCTCTTGCATACTGCCACGTACATGAGCATGGTCGTGCACAAACACATAATGACCACGCACCGTGCGGTTGTTAGCCTGCCTGCACATGCTAGTCAGCATGGCCCTCTTGCATACTGCCACGTACATGAGCATGGTCGTGCACAAACACATAATGACCACGCACCGTGCGGTTGTTAGCCTGCCTGCACATGCTAGTCAGTATGGCCCTCTTGCATACTGCCACGTACATGAGCATGGTCGTGCACAAACACATAATGACCACGCACCGTGCGGTTGTTAGCCTGCCTGCACTTGCTAGTCAGCATGGCCCTCTTGCATACTGCCACGTACATGAGCATGGTCGTGCACAAACACATAATGACCACGCACCGTGCGGTTGTTAGCCTGCCTGCACATGCTAGTCAGCATGGCCCTCTTGCATACTGCCACGTACATGAGCATGGTCGTGCACAAACACATAATGACCACGCACCGTGCGGTTGTTAGCCTGCCTGCACATGCTAGTCAGCATGGCCCTCTTTCATACTGCCACGTACATGAGCATGGTCGTGCACAAACACATAATGACCACGCACCGTGCGGTTGTTAGCCTGCCTGCACATGCTAGTCAGCATGGCCCTCTTTCATACTGCCACGTACATGAGCATGGTCGTGCACAAACACATAATGACCACGTACCGTGCAGTTGTTAGCCTGCCTGCACATGCTAGTCAGCATGGCCCTCTTGCATACTGCCACGTACATGAGCATGGTCGTGCACAAACACATAATGACCACGCACCGTGCGGTTGATAGCCTGCCTGCACATGCTAATCAGCATGGCCCTCTTGCATACTGCCACGTAAATGAGAATGGTCGCGCACAAAACACATAATGACCACACACCTTGCGGTTGTTAGCCTGCCTGCACATGCTAATTAGCATGGCTCGCTTGCACACTGCCATGTACATGAGCATGCAGTGGTACACAAACAAGTAATGTCCACGCACCTTGCGGTTATTAGCCTGCCTGAACATGTTAATCGGAACGCCCTCTTGCCGAGTGCAATGTACATGAGCATGGTCGTGCACAAACACATCATGACCACGCACCTTGCGGTTGTTAGCCTGCCTGAGCAAATGGATTAGCATGGCCCTCTTTCCCTATGCCATGTACATGAGCATGCAGTGGTACACAAACACATCATGACCACGCACCTTGTTGTTGTTAGCCTGCCTGAACAAATTAATTAGCATTGCCCTCTTGCCTCGGGCAATGTACATCAGCATGCAGTCGTACACAAACACATCATGACCACGCACCTTGCGGTTGTTAGCCTGCCTGAACAAATTAATTAGCATTGCCCTCTTGCCTAGGGCAATGTACATCAGCATGCAGTCGTAAGGGTCCTTGTTCCGGCTGTACTGCGCTTTGGCCAGGGCCTCGGCAGCCCCCTGTACTGCAGGGGGGTCGGTGAGCCACAGGCCAACCCCCAACCGGCGGTACTGCGGCCAGGAGATCATTGTACGGCCTAGGCTTGCAGCGACGGAGGAGACAGGCCGCATGGCCGCTGAGTCAGCGTTGGGTGACACCGTGACCTCCTCTGAGGAGCGGTAGGGGATGTGGGGGAGGGCTGCGTCCAATAAAGCGGCTTGGCCCCCCGAGGCTAGGGCCCAGAGGACAGAGCAGGCTGTGAGGGTGTCCATGGCACCGGTGGAGCGCCACCAGGATTGGGGTCCTGGGGTGGGTGGGGAGGAGGTGAGGGTGTTGTGTGAGGGTGTGAGGGTGTGTGAGTGTGTTGTGTGAGGGTGTGAGGGTGTGTGTGGGTGTTGTGTGAGGGTGTGAGGGTGTGTGGGGAGGAGGTGTTGTTTCATGCTTGCTTAACATGACATACCTAGTTTTATGCATAAGATACCATATACATGTGAGCATACAGTTGTCTAGCATTTTATGTAATGGTATTGGCTATTGTACGGGTGGAGTGCCACCAGGATTGGGGCCCTGGGGGTGAGTTGCAATAGGGCAAAGGTCTGTTAGTGTCTGTCGTAATTCACATGAATTCAATACACAGTACACCTTATTACCAGGCGTCAGGTTGAGAGGGGTAGCCTGTTTGCTTGCACTGGGGCCAACCACACAATTTGATGCATATTCATTTCTGTCGTTTTGTTATGCTAGATACGGTTTTGTTTGGTCCCCCTTACACACCCTCACCCTCACACACCCACACCCCAATGAACCCCCACCCACCAACACCCATTCACCACACACATAACACACACACACACCTGTTGGCTGGGCCAAGCCGACTCTGCTCACGCTGCTACCCGCACTGAAGCTCAACGAACCAGATGTGGCTGAGTCGAATGACAGTGCCAAGCCAAGAGACCTTTCACTCCACACACCACACACACCACACACACACACCTGTTGGCTGGGCCAAGCCGACTCTGCTCACGCTGCTACCCGCACTGAAGCTCAACGAATCAGATGTGGCTGAGTCGAATGACAGTGCCAAGCCAAGAGACCTTTCACTCCACACACCACACACACCACACACACTCACCTGTTGGCTGAGCCAGGCCGGCTCTGCTCACGCTGCTACCCACACTGAAGCTCAACCAACCTGATGCAGCTGAGCCGAATGACAGGGACAAACCTAGAGTTCTTCCGCTCCGCACACCACACACACACCACCACCACAACACCAGACCACCAGACCTTTCACACCACATCCCCTCTTAGGTGCAGCTCGAAGAGCCCCCCCCCCCCCCCCCCCCCCCCACCTCCCCCCACCTCCCAACTACCCACACCCACACCACCACCACACCCACCACCACCCACCACACACACACACCACACCACACACCACCACATTCAACACACACACACACCTGTTGGCTGGGCCAAGCCAGCTCTGCTCACGCTGCTACCCGCTCTGAAGCTCAACGACCCAGATGCGGCTGAGCCGAATGACAGGGCCGAACCTAGAGACCTTTCACTCCGCACACCCCTCATCCGAGCAGCTCGAAGAGCCGTCACCCCCCTGGATCCAATTTCAGTGAGTACTGATGGCTTGGCCCTAGAGGGGGGCTGGCCTGTGACCCTTGCCTGGGCTCCGCCCAGGGGGGCGGGGACGGGGGGGCGGGGAGGAGGCGATGGGTCGCATATTAGAAGAGAATGCGCTAAAGGGGGAAGGGCGAGAGGATTGGAAGTCGCTTGATGCACTGGGGGCGCTGCGTGGGCAAAGAGGCATAGAGAGTTTGAATTCAAATTTGTATTCAAACTTGAGGCAATGGGGGTGCTGCATGGGCAAGGTGACATAGAGAGTTTGAATTCAAATTGTATTCAAACTTGAGGAATGCTGAAGGGGGTAGGGGGAGAGGATTGGTAGTCTCTTGAGGCACTGGGGGCGCTGCATGGGCAAAGAGGCACAGAGAGTTTGAATTCAAATTTGTATTAAAACTTGAGGCACTGGGGAGGTGCGAGAGGATTGGAAGTCGCTTGGTGCACTGGGTTGCACTGGGGGCGCTGCATGGGAAAAGTGACACAGGTTCTGAATTTGAATTTGAATTCAAACTTGAGGCACTGGGGAGGGGCGAGAGGATTGGTAGTAACTTGATGCACTGGGGGCGCTGCGTGGGCAAAGAGGCACAGAGAGTTTGAATTCAAATTTGTATTCAAACTTGAGGCACTGGGGAGGCGCGAGAGGATTGGAAGTCGCTTGGTGCACTGGGTTGCACTGGGGGCGCTGCATGGGAAAAGTGACACAGGGTCTGAATTTGAATTTGAATTCAAACTTTAGGTACAGGGGAGGGGCGAGAGGATTGGAAGTCGCTTGAGCACTAGGGGCGCTGCGTGGGCAAAGAGGCATAGAGAGTTTGAATTCAAATTTGCATTCAAACTTGAGGCACTGGGGAGGCGCGAGAGGATTGGAAGTCGCTTGGTGCACTGGGTTGCACTGGGGGCGCTGCATGGGAAAAGTGACACAGGGTCTGAATTTGAATTTGAATTCAAACTTTAGGCACAGGGGAGGGGCGAGAGGATTGGAAGTCGCTTGAGGCACTGGGGGCGCTGCATGGGCAAAGAGGCACAGAGAGTTTGAATTCAAATTTGTATTCAAACTTGAGGCACTGGGGAGGCGCGAGAGGATTGGAAGTCGCTTGGTGCACTGGGTTGCACTGGGGGCGCTGCATGGGAAAAGTGACACAGGGTCTGAATTTGAATTTGAATTCAAACTTGAGGAATGCTGAAGGGGGTAGGGGGAGAGGATTGGTAGTCTCTTGAGGCACTGGGGGCGCTGCATGGGCAAAGAGGCATAGAGAGATTGAATTCAAATTTGTATTCAAACTTGAGGCACTGGGGAGGCGCGAGAGGATTGGAAGTCGCTTGGTGCACTGGGTTGCACTGGGGGCGCTGCATGGGAAAAGTGACACAGGGTCTGAATTTGAATTTGAATTCAAACTTGAGGCACTGGGGAGGGGCGAGAGTATTGGTAGTCTCTTGAGGCACTGGGGGCGCTGCGTGGGCAAAGAGGCACAGAGAGTTTGAATTCAAATTTGTATTCAAACTTGAGGCACTGGGGAGGCGCGAGAGGATTGAGAGTCGCTTGGTGCACTGGGTTGCACTGGGGGCGCTGCATGGGAAAAGTGACACAGGGTCTGAATTTGAATTTGAATTCAAACTTTAGGCACTGGGGAGGGGCGAGAGGATTGGTAGTCTCTTGAGGCTCTGGGGGCGCTGCGTGGGCAAAGAGACATGGAGAGATTGAATTCAAATTTGCATTCAAACTTGAGGCACTGGGGGCGCTGCATGGGCAAGGAGACATAGAGAGTTTGAATTCAAATTGTATTCAAACTTGAGGAATGCTGAAGGGGGAGGGGCGAGAAGGGAGGAAATTGCTTGAGGCACTTGGGGCGCTGCATGGGCAAAGTGACACTGAGTTTAAATTTTAATCTGTATTCAAAGTTGAGGCTATGGGGAGGGGTGAGAGGATTTGTGGTCGCTTGATGCACTGGGAGCGATGCGTGGGCAGAGTGACACAGAGTTTGAATTGGAATTTGTATTCAAACTTGAGGCACTGGGGAGGCGCGAGAGGATCGGAAGTCGCTTGGTGCACTGGGGGCGCTGCATGGGCAAAGAGGCACAGAGAGTTTGAATTCAAATTTGTATTCAAACTTGAGGCACTGGGGAGGCGCGAGAGGATCGGAAGTCGCTTGGTGCACTGAGGTGCACTGGGGGCGCTGCATTGGAAAAGTGACACAGGGTCTGATTTTGAATTTGAATTCAAACTTGAGGCACTGGGGAGGGGCGAGAGGATTGGTAGTCTCTTGAGGCTCTGGGGGCGCTGCTTGGGCAAAGAGACATGGAGAGTTTGAATTCAAGTTTGTATTCAAACTTGAGGCACTGGGGGCGCTGCATGGGCAAGGAGACATAGAGAGTTTGAATTCAAAGTGTATTCAAACTTGAGGAATGCTGAAGGGGGAGGGGCGAGAGGGGAGGAAATTGCTTGAGGCACTTGGGGCGCTGCATGGGCAAAGTGACACTGAGTTTAACTTTTTAATCTGTATTCAAAGTTGAGGCTATGGGGAGGGGTGAGAGGATTTGTGGTCGCTTGATGCACTGGGAGCGCTGCGTGGGCAGAGTGACACAGAGTTTAAATTGGAATTTGTATTCAAACTTGAGGCACTGGGAGTGAAGGATGGACAAAGTAAAAAATCTTTTTAATTTTGCTAACCTTTTGTTAAGGTGGCGCTGTTTAGTTTTTTGTCTTTAGTTTTTTGCATTTAGATTTTCCTTCCTTAGGGTTTAGGGTTGACGTTTAGGGTTCTTAGGGGTACATTCAGGGCTGTTTGGCTACGCCAGGACTTCACATAAAAAAGATACACACACATAGATATAAAAAAGATACACACATAAAAATAGACACAAAAGATACACACATAAAAATAGACACATAAAAGATACACACATAAAAATAGACACATAAAAAAGATACACACACATATATAAACACACATACACACACATACGCACATACAAACCGCTTTCACACACGTAAACACACACACATGTACACACACAATCACACACATATAAACACACACATATACACACACATAAATAAACACACACATCCACATACACAGGCACCCCAAAATGAAAGTAAAGCAAGGCATATCTGCCAAGGCTTGTTGGTCAAAACCGTTTTGGGCTACCCCCGGACTGCAGAACACGCACACAAATACAAACACAGAAATACACATACAAATACATACATGCACACATACACAAATCTATACATACACCAGCATACACACACAAATACACACACACAAAAAATACACACATATACACACACAAGAATACAGACACACAAATACACACACCCCCATACGCCCACCCCCACCCACCAACCCACCCAACCACCCAACCACATACACAGGCACCCAAAAACAAAAGTAGAGGGAAACAAGGAAAACATACCTGCCAAGGTTTGATTGGACGCCGCCCTTCCCCCCCCCACCACCATCACACGCACACACACACAGGCACAAAAAATAGAAGTAGAGGGGAAAAAGGAAAGCATACCTGCCAAGGTTTGATTGGACACCGCCCTCCACAGGAGGGGGGCTCGCCTCATCTTCCTCGGCCGCCAGCCTGGCAGATATCAGAAAGACTCGGGCCGAGGAGTCGAGACCAGCTGCCACGTCACCACTGTCACCCGGGGCATCGCGATAAGCAGGGGCACCACCTCCGCCAGGCTGGCACACAAACAGGGCATGGTAGACAGTTAGAAGGAGCATTTGTACGTATTTGTGTGTGTATGCACTTGTGAGTATGTGTGTTTTGTGTGTGGATATATATATATATATATAATATATATATGTATACTAGTACAGTTGCCTGTGTGGCCGGTGGCCACACAGACACACATCACCCACACCTCAATCATAATAGGGTGCCCGTGGGGCTGGGTTACAGAATGGGCTACACATACGTCATACCGGTACATACATACATTTACATTATGTTGCACTCCTTGATCTAGTTTGCAACGTAAATGTATACTCAGCTACTCAGCTACTCTGCTGTTCTGCTCATTCAAGTGCATGTATCACCACCACTTAGCTACTCAGCTACACACATCACCTCCACCCCTCTCATAAACACAGTCATCATGTTTCCCCCACTTCAAATGCTGACGCATCTGACCCCCCCCCCCACCCACCCACACAGTCCCCACCCTGCCCAAACCTCGACCCAGACCCAATCTCAAATTTGCCTCACCCCTTTACCCGCCAACACACACGTACTTCCCTGCTTCTCCGTTCCCATTAATCTGATCTTCTCTCGCGGCCACTTTAGCACATGGGTTTAACAGAAGCGATTATGATGTTTTCCAGCTGAGTTCGAAATCGCGCAGACGTTTGGACGTTTCGTCAGACGGAAATGCGAAGACTTTTGGAAATTGCAAACGAACATCTGCGCAGCTTCAGACTCAGCTTGAAACATCGGAATTGCGCGAGAGCAGAGGGGCTTACCTGTAGCTTCCTCTTCGCGCATAGATACCTGGTTGGGCGTGCAAGCTGTTTCCCGAAAGGGCCTTCGTTCGGCCAACCCTGTCACGCACACGCTACAGCTCAGCGCGAAATAACCTTATCGTTGCAGGGTGGGAGTGGTGTGGGGTGGGGGGGAAGATCTTGAAGAGGTATTGCACGCGGTGCAAGGAGCACGCAGCAAGAAGGAAGTCGGAAGAACGTCACAGGGTTGCAGGGACTTAGATCGTGCAGAGATACCATGAGCCGTGTGAGTGTCTTAGCTCGCAGCACAATGAATGTTTCAATAGAGCCTGCAGAAAGGCTGGATAATGGAAGTCAACTAACTCCAATAGCGAATCAGGCGATGTGATAACATAATGAGATGACGAATGTAATGCTGAGATGAAGAAGCAAGTGCGCATGCGTGAGCCAAGTGAGAGTCAAGGGCCAGCCGAATCATGAGCCGAAATGAAAATTCTGGAGCATTAGTCGCAGGTCGCTCCGTGAAGAAGCAATATACTGAAAACTATTATCCCGAGCGCCATGCAAAGCGATCTGAGGGTCAGCAAATGACCTCCGAGAAGAGGATCTCCTCACACATTTCATTGCAATTCATTGCAGTCACAGTATGGGAGGCAGTTGTGGACATGAAATGAGCGCGCGCGCATAGCTTAGCGCATCTGCTGTTTCGGTAATTGAAATTTTTGCTGGGCGAAGACTTCGGTGTACGGAAAGTCGGTTGCGAGTCGGTTACACTTCGCACGCCCATGGCACGTGGGTACGCGATGATGACACCACCACGACCACGACCACGACCATGATTTCTTTATATATATATATATATATATTATATATATATATATATATATATATGTATTATATATATATATATACTAGTACGGCAGCCCGTGTGGCCGGTGGCCACCCCCACCCCCAGCCCCCCACCCAGGCCATGGGTCCTATTCTGGTCTGGGTTACATAACGGGTAACACCCTTGTATGCCCCCCCCCCCCCCCCCCCCCTCCCTCCCTCCCTTACACACAGTCAAGAAATCAGCCATCTCAGCCCTTGCTCGACGCTCCCCTGCCTCTCCCCCCAACCCCCCCCACACACACACACACTTCTTCTCCCTACCTATTCCCCTTCTGCTTCAGGTGTGGCCTCTCACCCTGTCATACACATATACCATTCCCCCCTCCCCCCATTCTGACCTTTCCCTACCCCTCACCCACCCCATCCACACGCACTCTCTTTCTCTCACCTTACCCCCCACCACCCTCCCTTCCCCCAACCACCAACACGCACACACAATCTTCTTCTCCCTACCTTGTACCCTTCACTTCACCCTGTGGGATTCAATCGCGCAGAAAGAGGGACCCGCTGTGCTTCGAACCTACCAACATTGCGAGCGCTCAGATTCCGATCGCCCCGAGAAAACTGGACCGGTGCAATTGCATGGCTACAAACCTGCAGCTTCGTCTTCTCGTACAGTGCCCCAGTCGAGACTCGGTCAACTCAGGACACCAAAAATCGCAGCAACGTCCTTCATATTCTAAACAACGAAAAGAGCTTGCAAAGATGGGATGATCGTGGCAAGCGCGAGAGTGTCCAGGGGGATGGAATGGCCATGGCGATCTGAACAAAGGTAATTAATCGCAACTGGATGCCAATCACTACGAATGTGATGCGATGGCCTGGAAAAATTGCGCATGCGTGAGATGAATGGTGGCAACGCTCGCAGACGGAGAAAAAAAGCATCACGATATGAAGGTCTGGCTTGATTATGATCCTGGCATAACTCCTCAGACTGGGCAGCATAGTCTTGGCGCCTGGATTGGTTACCAGCTTCGTGTTCCTCCTCAGGCACGGTAGCTCGTTCCTGACTCCTTGCGAGATTACCAGCATGACGTAGCGCCAGCCAGCGCGGGCATCACGTCGACGCTTGTTGGCTATTTCCCTGTCTTCCCTGCTCTGGCAAGCGCGCTTTGAGCGCTGGCTGGCGGTGTTGCGGGCCCTCCTGCCCATTAGGACCGTTGCCATGCATCATGGTTGCATTATCCGTGAAGAACTGAAAGCTATTATTCCGAGCGCCATGCCATGCCATATGAGGGTCGGCTGGTGACCTCCGAGGAGAGGATCTTCTGATTCTAAATGTCTTGCCGTCATAGTATCGGAGGCAGTTGTGGACATGCTATGAGCGCGCGCGCTTAGCTTAGCGAATCTGCAGTTTTGGTGCTTGAAAATTCCGCTAGGCGGGGAGTTGCTAGTTGCGTGAACGAAAAGTCGGTTGCAAGTCGGTTACACTTCGCACGCCCATGGCACGTGGGCACGCGATGATGACACCACCACGACCACCGCGCCCACCACGACCACGACCATGATTTCTTTATATGTATAGATATATATTTGTTTGTGTACGAGTACAGTAGAGGGTTAGTTGGAACGAGTATATGTCTCTAATTGAAATTGAAATTGAAATTGAACGAGAATATGTCTCTAATTGAAATTGAACGAGAATGTGTCTCTAATTGAAATTGAAATTGAAATTAAAATTGAACGAGTGTATGTCTCTAATTGAAATTGAACTTAAAATTGAACGAGTATATGCCACTAATTGAAATTGAGCTTGAAATTGAACGAGTATATGCCACTAATTGAAATTGAACTTGAAATTGAACGAGTATATGCCACTAATTGAAATTGAAATTGAACGAGTATATGTCTCTAATTGAAATTGAAATTGTTACATCCGTGTTATACAGTTACTCACAGGACGTGATGTTAAGGACACCACAGCGTAAGCCAGAGCTAGCTAATATGTCTCTCTCTATATATCAGGTACGAGTACACAAAGCATGCATTTTTCGTCCGTTTTTTTCGATTTTTCGTTTTTTTCGTTTTTTCCGAGCCAGGGGGAGCCTGGCTGAGCCTGGCCAGAAATTCTAGGAGTTCCAGGCCAGTTCGGGCCAGGTCAGCTCCTAGGTGGCCTGGGCCAGGCCAGTTGGGACTCGAGGACCAGATCTAGCTGCATCGCTCAAACCACTTTCATCGCTAGGCCAATCCTGAAAGCGATGGATTTCATCGCTAATAGCGACACATTGTTCAAATAAAAAACCCTGTCAGCATGGTAGACGGTTAGTTGGAACATGTGTACGAGTAATATTATATATATATATATATATTTATATATATTTATGACTCCTTTTGATATCTTTGAAGCTCACACATAGATATTTATGACTCCTTTTGATATCTTTGAAGCTCACACATAGATATTTATGACTCCTTTTGATATCTTTGAAGCTCACACATAGATATTTATGACTCCTTTTGATATCTTTGAAGCTCACACATAGATATTTATGACTCCTTTTGATATCTTTGAAGCTCACACATAGATATTTATGACTCCTTCTGATATCTTTGAAGCTCCCACATAGATATTTATGACTCCTTTTGATATCTTTGAAGCTCATACATAGATATTTAATACATGCAAAATATGAGCCAGACTGTAAAAACACACACGTGCGCCTATTTTATGTGCCCTATTATATGGGGCCCTATTATTTGGAACCCACACATACCTGGGAGGTGCTGACTTTCTTCAGAGCGCGTGCAATGTAGAGCAGCTCCAAAACTTCCTCATGCCCAAGCCCAAGGGCATCTACTAACTTTGCCACCGTCATCTAATCCCCTCATGTATTCACCCTACCACTAACTCCCCCCACCCCCCCACCCCACCCCACCCCACCACCCACCACACACACACACACACCTGGGAGGTGCTGACCTTCTTGAGAGCCCGTGCGATGTAGAGCAGCTCCAAAGCTTCCTCGTGCCCAAGCCCAAGTGCATCTACTAACTTGGCTGCTCTGGCCTTTGCCTCCCCTTCTGGATTGACCTCTTGGAGGTATGAGGGCAGCAGGGAGGTTGGGAGAGAGTCTTCGCTGATAACTGTCGATAACCACCCTCCTCCTTCATTAGGGGTCTTTTCCTGTAGGGGGGGGGGGAGGGAGGTGTGTGTGTGTGTGTGTGTGTGTGTGTGTGTGTGTGTGTGTGTGTGTGTGAAGGGGGAGGGGGAAGTGGTTGAGGTGCAAGGGCAGCAGTGAAGTTGGTAGACAGTCTTTGCTTATAACTGTCGACAACTGTACTATAACTGTCGATAACCACCCTCCTCCTTCATTAGGGGCCTTGTCCTGTAGGGTGGGTGGGTGGGTGGGTGGGGAGTTGGGGGGGGAGGGGGTAGAGTTTTGTGTGTGTGTGTGTGAAGGGGAAGGGGAGGTTAAAGTGGTCAAGGTATGAGGGCAGCAGTGAGGTTGGGAGAGAGTCTATGCTTATAACTGTCGACAACCACCCTCCTTCTTGATTGGGGGTCTTGTCCTGTGTGGTGTGTGTGTGTGTGTGTGTGTGTGTATATATATGTGTGTGTGTGTGCGGTGGTGTGTGTGTGTGTGTGGTGGTGGTATGGTGTTTGGTATGTCCATCTTGACTAGGGTCCTTGCCATTGAGTGGGGTTGGTGGGGGTGGGGGTGGGGGTGGGGTGGGGGGGCCTAGCACCGTACCTTAACATTGAGGAGCTTCTGTAGGGTGTCAACCTGTCAACCTCTTCTGGGCTCAATATGTGAGTGTGTGTGTATGGGGGGTGGAGGTCAAGCACCGTACCTTAACATTCAGAAGCTTATGTAGGGTGTCAACCTCTTCTGGGCTCAACATGTGTGTGTGTGTGTGTCTGTGTGTGTGTGTATGGGGGGTGGAGGTCAAGCACTGTACCTTAACATTCAGAAGCTTCTGCAGGGTGTCAACCTCTTCTGAGCTGAACATGTGTGTGTGTGTCTGTGTGTGTGTGTATGGGTGGTGGAGGTCAAGCACCATACCTTAACATTCAGAAGCTTATGTAGGGTGTCAACCTCTTCTGGGCTCAACATGTGTGTGTGTGTGTGTCTGTGTGTGTGTGTATGGGGGATGGAGGTCAAGCACTGTACCTTAACATTCAGAAGCTTCTGCAGGGTGTCAACCTCTTCTGAGCTGAACATGTGTGTGTGTGTCTGTGTGTGTGTGTATGGGTGGTGGAGGTCAAGCACCATACCTTAACATTCAGAAGCTTCTGCAGGTTGTCAACCTCTTCTGAGCTGAACATGTGTGTGTGTGTCTGTGTGTGTGTGTATGGGTGGTGGAGGTCAAGCACCGTACCTTCAGAAGCTTATGTAGGGGGTGGAGGTCAAGCACCGTACATTCAGAAGCTTATGTAGGGTGTCAACCTCTTCTGGGCTCAACATGTTTGTGTGTGTGTGTGTGTGTGTGTATGTTGGGGGGCGGGTGGGTGGGGGGGTGGGGGGGGTGGGGGGACAAGCACCGTACCTTCACATTGAGGAGCTTCTGGAGGGCGTCCACCTCTTCTGGGCTCAACATGTGTGTGTGTAGGTATGTGTGTGTGTGTGTGTGTGTGTGTATGTGTATGTGGGGGGCGGGTGGGTGGGTGGGTGGGTGGGTGGGTGGGTGGGGGACAAGCACCATACCTTCACATTGAGGAGCTTCTGGAGGGTGTCCACCTCTTCTGGGCTAAAAGTGTGCGTGTTTAGGTATGTGTGTGTGTGTATGTGTAAGGAGGGAGGGGGGGGGGGGGGGTCAAGCAATGTACCTTTACATTGAGAAGCTTCTGGAGGGTGTCAACCTCTTCTGGGCTCAACATGTGTTTGGGGAGGGCCTCGCCCATTGCCAGGCTGGCTGCAGCAGAGGGCTCCAGCATCCGAGGGAAGGTGCAGGAAGGTCCCCATCGCTTATGTTCTTCTGCTGCTGCTGCTGTTGCTGCTGTTGCTGAGGTGGATGCTGTGGTGGTGGTTGAGTTTGGTGTGTGTGTGTGTGTGTGTGTGTGTGTGTGTGTGTGTGTGTGTGTGTGTGTGTGTGTGTGTGTGTGTGTGTGTGTGTGTGTGTTTGTTTGTGTGTGTGTGTGTGTGTGTGTGTGTGTGTGTGTGTGTGTGTGTGTGTGTGTGTGAGGCAGGGGGGGGGGGGGGGGGCGGTGGTGGTAGGGTATGTGATGGTGTCTGTGGGGGTGGTCTGTGTAAGTGGTTGGATTTGGGGTTGCAACTGCTGCTGTGGAAGTTGTGTACAAATCGAGGGATTCATCTCTTATTTAAAAGGGTACCTGCAGTGTTTGGTGGTGTCTGTGGGGGTTGAAATGGTGTCTGTGGGGGTGGGGATGGTGTCTGTGGGGTATGGGATGGTGTATGTGGGGGTGGGGATGGTGTCTGTGGGGGTGGTGTCTGTGGGGGGGGGTCTGTCATCGTGTCTGTGGTGGTGGTGCTGTGGTGGATTCTCAGGTGGTGGGGTCTGCGATGGTTCTGTGTAAGCAGTTGGAGTTGTGGTTGCAGCTGCTGCTGTGGAAGTATTGCAAAAATCGAGGAATTCATCTCTTATTAAAAAGGGTACCTGCAGTGTTTGGTGGTGTCTGTGGGGGTGGGGATGGTGTATGTGGGGGGGTGTCTGTCGTCATGTCTGTGGTGGGTGGTGTCAGTGGTGGGTTCTCTGGTGGGGGGGTCTGTGATGGTGTCTGTGGGGGTTGGGTCTGTGGGGGGGTCTGTGGTGGTAGGGTCTGTGATGGTGTCTGTGGGGGTGCTTCTGGTGGTGGGTCTGTGATGGGGTCTTTGAAAGTGTTTGTGGTTGTGTTTGCAACTGCTCCTGTGGCAGTATTGTTAAAATCGAGGGATTGGTCTCTTACCGGGATATAAAAAGGGCACCTGCAGTGGTTGATGATGTCTGTGGGGGTGGAGTCTGTGATGAGGTCTGTGAGGGTGGTGTCTGTGGGGGGTGGGTCTGTGGGGGGTCAGTTTGTGTGTGTGTGTGTGTGTGTGTGTGTGTGTGTGGTGGTGGTGGTGTGTGTGTGTGTGGGGGGGGGGGGGGTATGTTGATGGTGTCTGTGAGGGTGGTGTCTGTGAGGGTGGTGTCTGTGGGGGTTGGGTCTGTGGGGGATCAGTTTGTGTGTGCGTGTGTGTGTGTGTGTGGTGGTGGTGGTGGTGTGTGTGTGTGTGGGGGGGGGGGGGGGGTATGTGATGGTGTCTGTGAGGGTGGTGTCTGTGGGGGTTGGGTCTGTGGGGGGTCAGTTTGTGTGTGCGTTGTGTGTGTGTGTGTGTGTGTGTGTGTGGTGGGGGTGGGGGTGGGATCTGTGGTTGGGGGTGGGGGTGGGGGGGTATGTAATGGGGTCTGTGAGGGTGGTGTCTGTGGGGGGTTGGGTCTGTGGGTGGGTCATTGTGTGTGTGTGTGTGTGTGTGTGGTGGTGTGTGTGAGGGGGGGGTCTGTGGTGGGGGGTCTGGTGGTAGGGTATGTGATGGTGTCTGTGGGATTATCTGTGTAAGTGGTTGTGGTTGCGACTGCTCCTGCAGTAGCATTGTTAAAAACAAGGGATTGGTCACGTATTTTAAAGGTATCTGCAGTTTTTGATGGTGTCTGTGGCGGAGGGGTCTGTGATGGTGTCTGTGGGGATGGTGTCAATGGTGGTGCCGTGGGGGTGGTGTCAGTGGTGGGTTCTCTGGTGGTGGGTCTGTGATGGTGCCTGTGGGGATGGTGTCAGTGGTGGGTTCTCTGGTGGTGGGTCTGTGATGGTGTCTGTGGGGATGGTGTCAATGGTGGTGCCGTGGGGGTGGTGTCAGTGGTGGGTTCTCTGGTGGTGGGTCTGTGATGGTGTCTGTGGGGATGGTGTCAATGGTGGTGCCGTGGGGGTGGTGTCAGTGGTGGGTTCTCGGTGGTGGTCTGTTGATGGTGCCTGTGGGGATGGGATCTGTGAGGGGGTCTGTGGTGTAGGGTCTGTGATGGTGTCTGTGGGGGTGTCTCTGGTGGTGAGTCTGTGATGGTGGCTGTGGGGGTGGGGTCTGTGTGGGGGGGTTGTGGCGGTAGGGTCTGTGATGGTGTACGGGGTCTCTGGTGGTGGGTTTGTGATGGTGGCTGTGGTGGTGTCTGTGTAAGTGGTTGTGGTTGTGGTTGCAACTACTCCTGCAGTAGTATTGTTAAAATTGAGGAATCGATCTCTTATATAAAAATTACCTGCAGTGTTTAATGGTGTCTGTGCAGCGGTGGTCGGGTCTGTGGTGGGGGTGTCTGTGGTGGGGGTCTATGTGGTGAGGTGTCTGTGGTGGGGGGTGTCAGTGGTGGTTGCATCCGCAAGTGGTGGTGTCTGTGGTGGGGTCTCTGTGGTGGTGCCTGTGGGTGTCAGTGGTGGTTGGATCCGTGGTGGTGTCTGTGGTGGGGGTCTCTGTGGTGGTGCCTGTGGGGGTGTCAGTGGTGGTTGGATCCGTAGTGGTGGTGTCTGTGGTGGGGGTCTCTGTAGTGGTGCCTGTGGGGTGTCAGTGGTTTGCATCCGCAGTGGTGGTGTCTGTGTGTGGGGTCTATGTGGTGGTGCCTGTGGGGGTGTCAGTGGTGGTTGCATCCGCAGTGGTGGTGTCTGGTGGGGGTCTATGTGGTGGTGCCTGTGGGGGTGTCAGTGGTGGTTGGGTCCGTGGTGGTGGTGTCTGTGGTGGGGTTTCTGGAGGTGGGGTCTGTGATGGTGTCTGTGTAAGTGGTTGTGGTTGCAACTGCTCCTGCAGTAGTAATGTTAACATTTAGGGATTGATCACTTATTTAAAAAATAATATCTGCAGTGTTTGATGGGGTGGGGGTGGGGTGGTGTCTGTGGTGGTGTGCCTTTTGGGGTGTCTGTGGGGGGGTCTCTGGTGGTGGGGTCTGTGATGGTGTCTGTGGTGGTGTCTATGTAAGTGGTTGTGGTTGCAACTACTCATGCAGTAGTATTGTTAACATCGAGGATTAATCTCATATTTAAAAGGGTACCTGCAGTGTTAGATGGTGTCTGAGGGGGAGGGGAGGGCCTTGTTGCACGCGCAATATCACTCCCTGCAAGGGCGGCGGTCCTAGCTGGCTGTTTGGGCGCTTGCTCCACAGCAAATCCCACCCATGGCCCAAAGGAGGACATGTCAAGCATTCCACTTGACATGGCGTCGTGGGCAGGGGCGGGAGGTGGCTGCTCTTTCTCTTGTACGTGTGTGTTCATCCCAAATGCTGACATGTCCAGCATACCACTGGCCATGGGGTCGTGGGCAGGGGAAGGTGGGGGTGCTGGCTTCACCATCCTACCCATACCAAAGGAGGACATGTCTAGCATACCGCTGGCCATGGGGTTGTGGGCAGGGGCAGGGGCGCGGGGCGGCTCTTCCTCTTGTATTGTTGTGGCGCATTCCCGAATGCCGACATGTCCAACATACCACTGGCCATGGGGTCATGGGCAGGGGCAGGGGCGCGGGACAGTGGGGGTGCTGGCTCCACCATCCTACCCATACCGAAGGAGGACATGTCTAGCATACCGCTGGCCATGGGGTCGTGGGCCGGGGCAGGTGGCTGCTCTTCCTCTTGTACGTGTGTGTTCATCCCAAATGCAGACAAATCCAGCATGCCAGTGTCTAGGGGAGCCTCCAGGAGGGTTGGGGGGGCCGGGAGGGGGGGAGGGGCTGAGGGCGGATGTGGAGGGGAGCGACGGCTGGCAGAAAAGCCTGTGGTAAAGAGATGCAAGGAGGTGCAAGGTAATTGAGGCAATGAATGTGTGAGGTCATGTGCTTCAGTTCCCTGAGGTGGTGGTGGGAAAGGGGGGGGGGGGGGGGGGGGGGGGGGGGGGGGGAGCAATGGCGGGCAGAGAAACTGTGGTATAGAATACAGGGATTATTGGTCATTGAAGCAATGAATGTATGAGTCATGTGCTTGAGTAAAAACTTAGGTGGTGGAGCGAGAGGGGTCGGGGGGGGGGGCAGGAAACGAGCAGGCAGGGGGGAGGTGGAGGGGTGCGATGGCTGGCAGAAGCTGTGTATAGAGAGATACAAGGATTATGGTCGATTGAAAGCAATTAATGTATGAGGTCATTTGCTTGAGTAAACTTAGATGGTGGAGCGAGGGGGGGGGGGGCCGGGGCAGGGAAGGGGCGGCAGGGGGGGGAGGTGGAAGGGGTGCGAATGGCTGGCAGAAGCTGTGGTATAGAGATACAAGGAGGTGTAAGTCAATTAAGCAATGAATGTTATGTCAATAGGTCATGTGCATGGTTGTGTGATTAACCTTAGGTGGTGGGGCATGGGGGGGGGGAGGGGGGGGGGGGGGGGGGAGGGCTGGCAGATGCTGTGGTATATAGATACAAGCAGGTGTAAGGAATTGAAGCAATGCATGAATTAGGCCATGTGCTTGAGTAAACTTAGTCGGTGGGGCAAGGATAGAGGAAATATATTATATTATAAAGGGGGGTTTTGGGGGGTAAGCCCCCCTTTTAAGACCATATTCACCCTCAGGCGGTAGGGGGGGTAAGTGGGGGAGGGGGCAGTGGGGGGGGGAGCGATGGCTGGCAGAATCTGTAGCTATAGAGATACAAGAGTGTAAGGAATTGAAGCAATGAAATGTATGATGGGCCATGTGCTTGAGTAACCTTTAGGTGGTGGGGCAGGGGGGGGAGGGATGGGTGACGGGGGGGGGGTGGGGGGGGGGGGGGGGGCAGGAGGGAAGGAGAGGGAGGGGGAGGGGGCAGGAGGGGGCAGGGCAGGGGGGGGGGTGATGGCTGGCATATTAAACAAGCTTGGCATACACACTAGCAATACCCTAGATAATCACAGCTGAAGAGTGATCCTCTGTGTTCACACTGCCCAAGTCACCAAAGCTGCCAAAGCCAGATGTGGCCAACAATACCCAACATAACACATCCACCATGGAGGTAGTCGCCTGTGAATGAGGACTCAATCTGGGTCGGCTGCTGAGCCTGGCTGCTGAACAAAAGCCTGGCACTGCTCTGTGTGTAGGCTCAGGGGGAGGGTGTGGGTTGGGGTTCAGCTCATTCCTGCGCTGCTCCGAAACCACCGAAAGCTGACATGTCGAGCATGCCAGTGTCCGGGCTGGAAAGCGGGAGGGGCGGTAGGCAGGGGCGGGGGGGCAGGCTCATCGCCAGCTCCGAAACCGCGAGATGCTGACATGTCAAGCATGCTTATCAAGAGCAGAGGGCCTGAACTCCCTGCAGCGGTTCGCCAGCTGTACTAGCATCCAAGTTTTCCGGAATGTTCCGAAGAGTGAGCAGGTGGAGGCAGGGTTATGCGGAGGCTGATGCTGCGCTCTGTCTCCATGGCGGTGCTAGCTGACATGAGATCTCGCAAGGATGGCTTGGAGGAGGTGGGCAGGCCGAAGGGAGGAGCCTGGGAAGCCGGGTAGGGGTTGTATGAAATCACACACAGTACTGTCCAGTGTGTGTGTTTGTTTTTGGTTTGTGTTTGGTGTGTTGTGTGTGTGTGTGTGGTGTGTGTGTGCTACTGTCCAGTGTGTGTTTATGTGAGTGTATGTGTGTGTAAGTTACAGTCCAGCTTCGGTTACACAGTATTAGGACCCACATGGCCTAATATTACTATGCAGGCCTTTTTTTTGGTGGCACATGAATGAAAAAGTATATGATAACGCGAATATTCGAGTCATGTAGCGGAAGTTTATTGGTGGTTGGTTGTCCGTCACCGACCATCCATCCATTCCATCCATCCATCCATCCATCCATCTGACCGTGATGAAGCCCGACACGTCAGCCAACGGCCTCGTAACTACTAACTCGCTTCCGGTGCAACCTGTCGCTCCCTCGCGATCACTCTCCGCCATTTTTAGCGTTTGCAGGCGACCGCTGCATAAAAACTTGTTCCCTAGAGTAATGATAAAGTAATGATAACGCCTGGCAGGGCGTGATATTAAGGGAGCCCCGTCTTACGACCATAGGGAACAGGCTGCTACTTTACCTGGACAAAGGTACCATGGCGGTTGACAGTGACCACGGACACTGAAGCACCCATAGGGATTCGAACTCGGCACCTTCTTGCGTTCACGAGATCTCTACCATGAGGCCATTCAACAAACCGGGATGCACATGACTGATACACATTCAAGTTATATGCAGTGTCACATGCGAAGCAATAAATTGGTGGAGAGTGTTTGCGACAGAGCGGCAAGGTGGCACAGAAGCGAGTTAGCTACCAGGCCGTTGCTGACATGCAGGCTCCGAGGTCTCGGTCAGACGGTTGTCGTCGTACACCACAGATGCATGGAACAAATGGGTAACCCTGGGGGCTCAAGCCCCCTTGAAGAGGGGGCTCCCCCACCAAAATAAATATAACAACTCTGACATGTTTGCTTGACACTGGGGCACCCACCAACAACACAACCTGAATGGTACTATGATCAGGGCGCTTTAAAAGGAACATAAGCAGATTGCAACTGTATTGGCCCACCACGACGCTAGCAAAAAATACAAACACTAGTTCTCCCTTATTCACGACCACGTCAGGTTGAAGGGGGGCCAGCCCTGTTTGCTTGCAACTGGGGCCAACCACCACTACCTACACCCTAATGAGGTACTGATCAGCGTTTTTAAAGGAAATAAGCAGTTGCTACTGTATCTTGGACCCACGACTGACCTAAAATAAATACAATACCAAAAGTTCTCTTTTACAGAGGCGCTCAGGTTATCATATAGATACAATATACAGTTCTCCTTAATTACACAGGCGGTGACGGTTGAGGGGCCAGCCTGTTGCTTGCACTGGGGCAAACCACTCACTCCACAACCCTAATAGTACTGATCCAAGGGCTTTTTTAATAAACAATAAGCAGTTGCAACTGTATTTGAGACCCCAAACAGACCTAAAACAAATACACGTACAAAGGTACTCCTTATTTACAAGGCGTGAGGTCTTGAGGGGGGCAGCCCGTTTGAGACTTGCACACTGGGGGCCAACCACCACTACCCAACTTTATATGGTACTGATCAGGGCGTTTTTTAAATAAACATAGCAGTTGCACTGTATTTGGACACACACACGCACGCTAAAACAAATACAAATACATTTCTCCTTTTTACGAGCGTTGAGGTTGAGGGGGGCAGCCCCGTTTGCTTGCACTGGGGCCTAACCAGCACTGCCAACCCTAATGGACATACTGATCAGGGTGTTTAAGGGAAAAGAAGCAATGCCGCTATAATTTGGACCACAAATGACCTAAAATAAATACAATACATAGTCTCTTCCTTATTAAGAGGCGTGAGGTTGAGGGCCAGCCTGTTGCTTGCACTGGGGCCAACTCACCACTACACAACCCTAATGTGTACTCGATTCAGGGTGTCTTTAAAGCAAAAATAAGCGAGTTGCACTGTATTTGACCCACACAGACCCTAACATAAAACAAAATTAGTACTCCTATTAACGAGGCGTGAGGTTTAGATTTTATAATGGCAATTTGGGCCAAAACGGGTTAAAAAGTAGCGGATCGCATTATATTTATATTGAATTAAATTTATTTCTTTTTGTTTTTTATTTCTTTTTTGTTATTGTTTTCTTATGTCTCTTTCTTTTGTTGTTGTATTGTTTATTTGCTTGAGTTGTTCGAATCGCCTTGGACTGAGAAAAAAGGACGAGCGAAAACGGAAGCAGATCCGAAACCAGCTCCGGAAGCGGAGTAGTGTGCCTCCTGGAGCAGAGTTGGTGCAGGCACTGCAGGCCGCGGAGAGAGGAAGGCACTCCGAGCTGGGGAGGGCGCAGCCCCCCAGGGGGGGCCCCGGTCCACCTGGGAGCTGCGAGAGCTATACAAGGACCGGAGGATGTCCGATAGCCGGTACTCGCCTTCAGCAGTGTAGCTGATGCCATCACCATGAGTGCGGATTGGTGCAGGGCCGCTTCTTTACCTAATCAGGTGGGGAGATGGGGGTCCATAAATAGCTTTCACTGACCAATAAACACATATAGATCAATATCCCAGTAATCATTGGCACATGACTGCCTTTAGCAGTGTAGCTGAAGTGGCTGCAGCCATGCAGTGCGGATTGGTGGCAGTGACGCGGCTTCTCACCTGTTCAGTGGGAATGAGGGTCCATACATATATTTCATTAACCACCACCATACATATCCCAGTAATCACACACACGACTGCCTTTAGCAGTGTGGCTGATGCATCAGCCATCAGTGCGGATTGGTGCAGGGTCGCTTTCTTCACCTGTTCAGTGAGATGAGGGTCCATACATATATTTCATTAACCCAAACATACATGACATATCCCAGTAATCACACGTATCACGACGATCTGGCCTTAGCAGTGG
>JAJSRW010001369.1:47500-60000 GCA_022414725.1 Microglena sp. YARC | reverse complement strand
AGAAGTGTGTGTGTGAAGTGAGTTAGTGGAGTGAGTGAGTGATGAGTGATTGAGTGAGTGAGTGAGTGGAGTGAGTGAGTGAGTGAGTGATGAGTGAGTGAGTGAGCTGAGTTGTGTGTAAGTGATGATGTGTTGGAAGTGAGTGGTGAGAGAGTGTGTGTGTGTAAGTGAGTGAGTAAGTGAGGGTGAGTGAGTGAGTGGTGAGTGAGTGAGTGAGTGAGTGAGTGAGTGAGTGAGTGAGTGAAGAGTGAGTGTTAGTGAGTGAGTGCTGTGTAAGTGAGTGGTGAGTGTCTGTGTAAGTGAGTGAGTGAGTGAGTGAGTGAAAGTGTGTATGTGTGTGTGTAAATGAGTGAGTGAGTGAGTGAGTGAGTGAGTGAGGTGAGTGAGTGAGTGAGTGGGGAGTAGGGCAGGTGAGTGAGTGGTAAGTGAGTTGAGTGAGTGAGTGAGTGAGATGAGATGAGTGAGTGTTGTGTGTGAGTGAGTGAGTGAGTGAGTGAGTGAGTGTGTGTGGTCTAGTGTGAGTGTGTGAGTAGTGAGTGAGTGAGTGAGAGTGAGTGAGCTGTGAGTGAGTGAGTGAGTGACGTGAGTGAGTGGAGCTGGGTGTGTGTTTTGAGTGAGTGACGTTTGAGTGAGTTTCTATGGAGTGAGTGAGAAAGTGTGTGAGTGAGTGAGTGGAGGGAGTGAGGTAAGTGAGTGAGTGAGTTAGAGAGTGTGTGACGTGAGTGAGTGTGTGAGAGTGAGTGAGTGAGTGAGTGAGTTTTTAGTGAGTGTGTGAGCTGAGTGAGTGAGTGAGTGAAAGTGAGTGAGTGAGTGAGTGGTGAGTGACGTGGAGTGAGTGAGTGAGTGAGTGAAGTGTGTAGTGAGTGAGTGAGTGAGTGAGTGAAGTGAGTGAGTGAGTGAGGTGAGCTGAGTAAGTGAGTGAGTGAGTGAGTGAAGTGAGTGAGTGAGTGAAGTGAGTGAGTGAGTGAGTGAGTGTAAGTGAGTGAGTGATGTGAGTGAGTGAGTGAGTGAGTGATGAGTGAGCTGAGTGAGTGAGTGTAACTGAGTTGAGTGCGTGTATAGTGAAAGTGAGTGAGTGAAGTGAGTACTGATGAAGTGAGTGAGTGAGTGAGTGAGTGAAGTGAGTGAGTGAGTGAGTGAAGGAAGTGATGAGCTGAGTGTGTGTGGTGTGTGTTGTGTAAGTGAGTGTGTGTGTAAGTGAGTGGTGAGTGAAGTGTGTGTGCTGTGTGTAAACGTGAGTTTGAGTGATTGAGTGAGTGAGTGAGTGAGTGAGTGAGTGAGTGAGTGAGTGTGTGTAAAGTGAGTGAGTGAGTGAGTGAAGTGAGGAGTGAGTGATGAGTGAGTGAGTGAATTGGAAGTGAAGGGAGTGAGTGAAGGAGTGAGTGAGGTTGTGAGTGAGAGTGAGTAAGTGAGTGAGCTGAGTGAGTGAGTGAGTGATTAGTGAGTGTAAGTAGTGAGTGAGTGAGTGAGTGTTGAGTGAGTGAGTGAGTGAGTGAGTGAGTGAGTGGTGCGTGAGTGAGCGATGAGTGTGTGAGTGTAAGTGACGTGAGTGAGTCTGTGAGCGAGTGAGTGAGTGAGTGGGTGTGTTGTGAGCTGAGTGAGTGTGTGAGTGAGTGTGTTAGTGTGTGGGTGAGAGCTGAGGGATGGTGTAAGTGAGTGAGTGAAGTGAGTTGAGTGTGTCGAGTCCCTCTCCAACCCCTGACTTCCTGCCTGTGGAGTCCCCAGATGAGTGTCCATCTGGACCGCCTCCATCCCACCAAAGATTCCTCCCTCCCCATGAGTGACTCCCTGGTGATGGTGAGTGAGTGAGTGACCCCTTTCCAGAGTGACGTGAGATGAGTTTTGAGTGAGTGACGAGTGAGTGAGTGAGTTGTGTCCCTCCCCAGTGAGTGACGTGAGGAGTGAGTGAGAGTGAGTGATTGGTGAGTGGTGTGTTGTGTGTGTAAGTGAGAGTGAGTGAGTGAAAGTGTGGTGTTGTGTGTGAGTGAGTGAGTGAGGAGTGAGTGAGTGAGTGGAGAGGAGTGAGTGAGTGAGTGACGTGTGTAAGTGAGTGAGTGAGTGAGTGAGTGAGTGAGTGAGTGTGAGTGAGTGAGTGAGTGAGTGTGAGTGAGTGAGTGAGTGAGTGTGTGATTGAGTGAGTGAGCGAGCGAGTGAGTGAGTGAGTGAGTGAGTTTAAGTGAGTGAGTGAGTGAGGTGATGTGAGTGAGTGAGTGAGTGAGTGAGTGAGTGAGTGAGTGAGTGAGTGAGTGAGTGAGTGTGAGTGCAGGTGAGTGTGTGAGTGAGTGAGTGGTGAGTGAAGTGTGTGTGTAGGTGCAGTGAGTGAGTGTGAGTGAGTGAGTGAGTGAGTGAGTGGTGTTGTGTGTGAGAGTGAGTGAGTGAGTGAGTGTTAGAAGTGAGTGAGTGTGAGTGAGTGAGTGAGTGAGTGAGTGAGTGTGTGTGTAAGTGAGTGATGTGAGTGAGTGAGTGAGTGAGTGAGTGACGATGAGTGAGTGAGTGAGTGAGTGAAGTGTGTGTGTGTGAGTGAGTGAGTGAGTGAGTGAGTGAGTGAGTGAGTGAGTGAGAGTGTGTGTGTGTTAAGTGAGTGAGTGTAAGTGAGTGAGTGTGAGTGAGTGAGTGAGTGAGTGAGTGAGTGAGTGTGAGTGAGTGAGTGAGTGAGTGAGTGAGTGAGTGAGTGAGTGAAGTGAAGTGAGTGAGTGAGTGAGTGAGTGAGTGAGTGAGTGAGTGAGTGTGTGTTAAGTGAGCGTGTGTGTAAGTGAGTGAGTGAGTGAGTGATCCCCAGTGTAAGTGAGTGAGTCCTCCATCTCCAGTGAGTAGTGAGTCCCATCTCCAGTGAGTGAGTGAGGTGGAGTGGTGAGTGAGTCCCCACCAGTGATGAGTGGGTCCTCCCCATCTCCAACCCTATCCTGCCTGTGAGTGAGTGAGTGAGTGAGTGAGTGGAGTCGAGTGAGTGAGTGAGTGATCCCTGCCCACCCCAGAGTGAGTGAGTGAGTCCCCATCAGTGAGTGAGTGAGTGAGTGAGTGAGTGATGGGAAAAATCCCTCCTCCATTCCAAACACCCTACCCCTGGGAAAAAGTGAGTTTTTTGAGTTTGGGGGGGGGTTTGGTGAGGTGAGTGACGTGAAGTGAAGTGGTGAGTGTGTGAGTGAGTGAGAGTGAGTGAGCAGTGAATGAGTGAGTGAGTGAGTGAGTGAGTGAGTGTGAGTGAGTGAGTGAGTGGAGTGAGTGAGTGTGTTTGTGTGAGTGAGTGAGTGATGAGTGAGTGAGTGAGTGAGTGAGTGAGTGAGTGTGAGTGAGTGAGTGAGTGAGTGTGAAGTGTGAAGGTGTGTGTGAGTGAAGTGTGTGTGTAAGTGAGTGTGAGTGAGTGAGCGAGTGAGTGAGTGGAGTGAGTGAGTGTGTGTGAGTGAGTGAGTGAAGTGAGTAGTGAGTGTGTGTGTGTGTAAAGTGTGAGTGTAAGTGAGTGGAGTGAGTGAGTGAGGCGTGAGTGAGTAGTGAAGTGAGTGAGTGTGTGTGTGTGTAGTGAGTGAAGTGCAGTGAGTGAGTGAGTTGAGTGAGTGTGGTGTGTAATTGGTGAGTGAGTGTCGAGTGAGTGAGAGAGTGAGTGATTCTGCGAGTGAGTGGTGACTGTGAGTCGTCAGTGAGTCGTGAGTGTGTGAGTGTAAGTGAGTGAGTGAGTAGTGAAGTGAGGTGAGCGAGTCGAAGTGCAGTGTAAGTAAGTGAGTGAGTGAAGTGAGTGAGTGTGTGGAGTGAGTGAGTGAGTGAGTGAGTGAGTGGTGAGTGAGTGAAGTGAGTGGTGGTGTGTGAGTGAGTGAGTGAGTGAGTGAGTGGGAGGGAGTGAGTGAGTGATGTGAGTGGAGTGAGTGAGTGAGTGAGTGTAAGTGAGAGTGAGTGAGTGTGTGTGTGTGTGTGTAAGTGAGAGGAGGTGAGTTGAGTGAGTGAGTGAGTGAGTGAGTGAGTGTGTGTGTGAGTGAGTGAGTGAGTGAGTGAGTGAGTGAGTGAGTGAGTGATTTCCGTGAGTGAGTTGAGGTGCAGTGTGTGAGTGGAGCTGAGTGAGTGGAGTGAGGTGGGGTGGGGGGTTGGGGGGGGGGTGGTGAGTGAGTGAGTGAGTGAGTGAGTGAGTGAGTGAGTGAGTGGGTGTGAGTGAGTGAATTGAGTGTTAAGTGAGCGGAGTAGAGAGTGAGTGAGTGAGTCGTGTGAGTGGCAGTGAGTGATAAGTGAGTGATGAGTGAAGTGAGTGAGTGAGTGAGTGAGTGAGTGAGTGAGTGATGAGTTGAGCTGAGTGAGTGAGTGAGTGAGTGAGTGAGTGAGTGAGTGAGTTGTCGTTGTAGTGAGTGAGTGAGTGAGTGATTGGAGTGAGTGAGTGAGTGAGGGGGGGGGGAGTGAGTGAGTGAGTGAAGTAGTGAGTGAGTGAGTGATGTGAGTGCAGTGAAATGAGTGAGTGAGTGAGTGAGTGCAGTGAGTGCTGGTTTGAGTGAGAGAGTGAGAGAGTGGAGTGAGTGTGTGAGTGAGTGATCCCCATCTCTATATCCCTCCCTCCCATCTCCAACCCTACTCCCTGTCCTCCTTCCCCATCTCATATCCCTCCCTCCCCATCTACCACCCTCCATCCCCACCATATATTCCTCGCTCCTCCCATCTCCAACCCCTACTCCCTGCCTCCTTCCCTATCTCATGTCCCTCCCTTCCCCATCTCCCCCCCCTCCATCCCCAACTTCATATTCCCTCCCCTCCCATCTCCAACCTACTCCCTGCTCCTTCCCCTCTCATATCCCTCCCTCCCCATTCCTCACCCCCTCCATTCCCACATTCATATCCTCCTCCCATCTCCAACCCCTACTCCCTGCCTCCCTCCCCGTGAGTGAGTGAGTGAGTGCTGAGTGAGTGAGTGAGTGAGTGAATGAGTGACCGTGACGTGAGTCGACGAGTGAGTGAGTGATTTGAGTGAAGTATGTGTCAGTGAGTGAGTGAGTGAGTGAGTGAGTGAGTGAAGTGAGTGGTGGTGTATGAGTGAGTGACAGTGAGTCGCAGAGAGTGAGTGAGTGCAACGAGGTGGAGTGAGTACGCACGATGACGTGAGTGAGTGAGTGAGGTGTGTGTGTAAGTGAGTGAGTGTGAGTGAGTGAGTGAGTGTAAGTGAGTGGTGTGAGTAGCTGACGTGACCGAGTGAGCTGAGTGACTGTGTGTTGTGAGTGAGTGAGTGACGTGAGTGAGTCTGAGTGTGACCTGAGTGAGTTGAGTGAGTGATGAGTGAGTGAGTGTGTGGGTGTGTGTGTGCAGTGTGAGTGCCAGTTGAGCCTGAAGTGAGTTGAGTGAGTGTGTGTGCACAGAGGTGCCGACTGTGCAGTCGTGATGAGATCCAGTGAGTGAGTGAGTGAGTCGAGTAGTGGTGAGTCGAGCGCTGAGTGAGTGAGTGTGTGGGGTGGCAGGTGCGCGTGATAGGTCGAGTTGCGAGTGAGTAGAAAAGGATGTGACATTAGAATGTACCGCTGAGTGAGTGAGATGAGTGAGTGACGTCAAGTGAGTGTGGAGAGTGAGTAGTGAGGTGAGTGACGTGGATGTGGTGAGTGACGTGAGTGAGTGAGTGAGGTGAGTGTCAGTGAGTTTGAGTGACCGAGTGAGTGAGTGAGTGAGTGAGTGTGAGTGAGTGTGCTGAAGTGGAATCTCATCATAAATATCTCCCTCAGCATACACTGATCCTTTCTCCGAACCCCTCTTCAGCTACTGCCCCTCCCCGCCCACTCTAACCACTCCTGGCCTCCTTCCCCATCTATCCCTCATCCCCCCTCCCAGTCTACCACCCCTCCCATCCCACCATATATTCCCTGTCCTCCTCCGTGCATCTCCAACCTACTCGCCTGCCTCCTTCCCTATGTCTCTTTCAGAAGTCCGCTCCAGGGTATTCGGTAGTGATACCCACTCTAGGAATGCCTAGTCACCGTGGGGCCGGAAGGTCCATCAGGTGACGTATAGGGTACTATCCCTCCCACCAGTTGATGGAAGCGCCGTCCATCCGCGGACTGTCCAACCAGCAGGCAGAGCTGGGGCACGTGACCTTCCTACTGGCGAACCTATTGGGTGCCTGACCATTGCCGTTGATCAGGTCTCATGTGATTGCCTGCGGCCGCTATCCCCATGTTTGCCGGTCCTCCCTCCCCTGGGGCGCTGTGTCTCCCTGGGCCATTGCGCCGCCATCCCATATCAGGAGATTATGCTCCTCCCACCTGGCGGGATGGTCTGGGCACCGGGGTGGCCAACTTGGTCCCGCTTCTATTCGCGGGCTTGTGATATGTTTCGGCAGGCGCGGTGGCCGGAAGGTGGTCGGAGGATAGGAGAGTGTAGATTGGCAGTGAGTTGCTAGCCTCCCTGTTGGGAGGTCGCAGGAGTGAGAAGACATGAAAATGAAGGTGAGTAAGGTGCTGGTACGGGGTACGGCCCTTGAGATGTGTGTGTGTAGGTGGATAGTGGGACGCTTGGTGGAGGATGTAGATGAGTGGTGTGGTAAGTGAGTGGGGTCGGGAGGGTGAGGTGGGAGTGAGGGTGAGGTGGTGGTGGTGGAGGGAGTGAGTGAGGTGAGTGAGTGTGAGTGAGGTGGACGTGAGTGGGTGAGTGAGTGTGAAGTGAGTGAGTGTGAGAGTGAGTGAGTGTGAGTAAGTGAGAGTGAGAAAGTTGAGTACGGTGAGTGAGTGTGAGTGAGTGAGTGAGTGAGGTGAGTGAGTGTGTAGTGAGTGAGTGAGTGAGTGAGTGTGTTGTGGTGCTGTGTGTAGTGAGTGAGGTGAGTTTGCAAGGTGAGTGAGTGAGAGTGAGGTGAGTGAGTGAGTGAGTGAGTGAGTAAGTGAGTGTGTGTGTTTAAGTGAGTGAGTGAGTTGAGTGAGTGAGTGAGTGATGGGTGAGTGAGTGAGTGAGTGAGTGAGTGATGAGTGAGTGAGTGAGTGTAGTAGTGTGTGTGCGTGAGTTGTGTGAGTTGAGTGAGTGAGATTGTGTGAGTGGTGAGTGAGTGAGTGAGTGAGTGAGTGTGAGTGAGTGTAGTGAGTGTGTGAAATGGTCAGTGAGTGAGTGAGTGAGTGAGTGACGTGCAGTGAGTGAGTGAGTGGTAGAGAGATGTGAGTGAGCGTGAAGTGAGTGCCCAGTGATCTTCAAGTGAGTGTGTGAGTGAGCGTGAGTGTGAGTGTGAGGTGGATGAGTGCCTTGTCTGAGTGATGTGAGGGTGTGTGTGAGTGAGTGAGCAGTGAGATAAGTGAGGGAAGTGTGTGAGTGAGTGAGTGAAGGGGGAGTGGAGTGAGTGAGTGAGTGAGTGAGTGAGTGAGTGAGTGAGTGAGTGAAGTGAGTGCTGTGAGTGAGTGAGAGTGGAGTGAGTGAGTGAGTGTGTGAGTGAGTGATGAGTGAGTGAGTGAGTGATGAGCGAGCGGGTGAGTGAGTGAGTGAGTGAGTGAGTGAGTGAGTGAGGTGTGTGGTGTGAGTGAGGTGGGTGAGTGAGTGGGTGTGAGTGAGGTGAGTGAGTGAGGTGGTGAGTGAGTTGAGTGAGTGAGTGTGTGTGAGTGAGTGAGGAGAGTTGTGGTGAGTGATCCCTCACTCATATCCCTCCCTCCCATACTACCCTGACTCCCTGACTCCTTCCCCATGATGTCTCATATCCCTCCCTCCCCATCTACCACCCCTCCATCCCCACCAAATTCCTCCCTCACCATCTCTGACCCCTAACTCCCTGCCCTCCTTCCTATCTCATGTCCTCCTTCCCATCTCCCACCCTCTCCATCCCCCATCTATATCCTGCTCCCCCATCTCCAACCCTTACTCCCTGCCTCGTTCCCCATCTCATATCCCTCCCTCCCATCTCTCACCCGCTCCATTCCCATCTCATACCCTCCCTTCCATCTGCCTCCCTCCCCAGTGAGTAGAGTGGAGTGAGTGAGGAGTGTGGTTTGGTGGGGTGGTAAATGTGAAGTGAGTGAGTGAGTGAGTGACGTGAGTATTATTTGGAGTGTTGTGTGAGGTGTTTATTGATTTAGTTCTGAAGTGATGTTTTTGTTGTTGTTGTTATTTTGTTTTTTAGGGTGTGAGTTTGGTGAGTGAGTGAGTGAGTGAGTGAGTTAAGTGAGTGGAGGGTGGAGTGAGTGAGTGAGTGAGGGAGTGAGTGAGGTGAGGTGAGTGAGTGAGTGAGTGAGTGAGTGAGTGAGTGGAGTGAGTGTTGTGAGTGAGTGAGTGAGTGTGTGTGAGTGAGGAGTGAGTGAGTGAGTGAGTGAGTGAGTGTTGTGAGTGAGTGAGTGAGTGCGAAAGTGGTGTGTGGTGGAGTGAGTGAGTGAGTGAAGCAGTGTCGAGTAGAGGTGTGTGTGAGTGAGTGTAAGTGGGGCGACTGAGTGATGTGGGGTGAGTGACAGTGAGTGTGTGGGTGTGTAAGTGAGTGTGAGTGACGTCTGGGGTGAGAGTGAGTGAGTGAGTGAGTGAGTGAGCTGAGTGAGTGAGTGAGTGAGTTTTGAGTGAGTGGGGTGAGGTGAGTGAGTGAGTGAGTGAGTGAGTGAGTGAGTGAGTGAATGTGAGTGTGTGAGTAGGAGTGAGTGAGTGAGTGTGTGAGGAGTGAGTGAGTGAGTGAGAGTGAGTTGTGAGTGGAGTGATGAGTGGTGAGTGAGTGAGTGAGTAGCGGCAGGTGAGTGAGTGAGGTGGATATTATGAGTGAGTGAGTGAGTGAGTGGAGTGAGTGAGTGATGGGTTGTGAGTGAGTGAGGATATTGTGAGTGGAAGAGAGTGAGAGTGAGTGAGTGAGTGAGTGAGTGAGTGAGTGGGGAAAGTGAGTGAGTGAGTGAGTGAGGAGTGAGTGAGTGAGTGAGTGAGTGAGTGGTGAGGAGTGAGTGAGTGAGTGAGTGTGAGTGAGTGAGTGAGTGTGAGTGAGTGAGTGAGTGAGGTTCGAGTAGTGAGTGAGTGAGTGTAAGTGAGTAGTGAGTGAGTGAGTGAGTGAGTTGAGTTGTGAAGTGAGTGAAGTGAGTGATGTGAGTGAGTGAGTGAGTGAGTGGTAGTGGTGAAGTGAGTGAGTGTGTGTGTGTAAGTGAGTGAGTGAGTGAGTGAGTGAGTGAGTGATTGAGTGAGTGAGTGAGTGAGTGAGTGAGTGAGTGAGTGAGTGAGTGAGTGTGTGTGTGTATGTGAGTGAGTGAGTGAGTGAGTGAGAGAGTGTGTGTGTGTGTAAGTTGAGTGAGAGTCAAGAATAGTTGCGTTCAGATCGTTTTCCTACGTCTTTTTACCTAAAGGTAAACCCTAAACCTACCCCCCCCCCCCCCCCCCCCCCCCTCCCTCCCCCACCCCCACCCACCTACAGAGACAACTTGGGAGTGGGCGAAGGTATTGAGGGCACCTATGGGACCGTTGCCAGGATGGGCATGCATAAAGTGCTAGATTGTATGCAGAAGCAGACTAAGCTAGGCAAGGACAGCGTACTTGTTGATATCAGCGCCGGATTGGGCATACCCCTCGTGCATGCCATTGTTGGCTTTGATGTCAAATCAGCATTTGGTATCGAGCTTGACAGAATCAAGGTCAATCAATATTTTTATAGCATTTAAAATGATGGTGTGTTTATGTCATGGGTTGAAGATATGGTTGCATGCTTGTGTCAGTTTAGTGCTTCTGCCAGCCCCCATTTGTTTTCACCAAAATCCCCAGCCACTCATTCAATCTTCATCCCCATTCTAACATCCCAAAGTGCTCACAACATTAATATATACCATCTGCCCTTAACCTTGAACGATCCAATATGCACCCCCACTTCCCATACCCAGCCAAACAAGCCAACCTGTACCTCATGCCTCCATCCCTCCCCCCTCTACTTTGTTCCTCCTGACTTTTCTACCACTGGCTTTCTCCCAAGGTGTTAAAATCCGAGGCCTTTTTGAAGGAAGTGTGCAAGTCTATTGGCATTTCGCCCGGCATCTACCATAGCGACATCGTACGGGTGGGTAAACGTGCGTGAGGTGTTTGTTTGCACGTCAATTTGCGAAATGCAGGTATATGTGTTGTGGGATTTGTGAGTTAATGTGTGTCTCATCCCTGAGTTTGTTATTGTCCACCTCCTGTCTGACTTGTTTGTTTGTTGTTGTTTTGTTGCAGTGGGAAGAAGAGGTGGGCACCCTTGTGCCAGCCACACATGCGTACAGCTTCTGGGAGGGCATTAACGTCAATGGGAAGATGGCATTCGGTCGTCTCTTTGCAACCTCCAGCACCATGCAATGTGTTGCTGTGGTACAGAGGGCCTTTCACCATACTAATAAACCCACGGACGAAATGTCTGGCATGGGTTTCGGCGACGTCGAGCTGATCAAAAGCTTCACAGTCTACCAGTCAGGTAACTGTCTAGGGTCTTTTATGTGTTGTGGGGAAATGCCTTAGCACAACTAAACTGACAACATAGCTACTTGAGATGGAAGTTTTCGGCGTCGAACCAAGAATTATACCCCCCTCATATGTAGTACCTACCTTTGTGTGCCGAGAATTATACCCCCCCATATGTAGTACCTACCTTTGTTTGTCCAGAAGTATACCCCCCTCATATGTAGTAACTACCTTTGTTTTGCCCTTCCCTCATAGGTGGTGGTTGGTCGTACTGTGCCTATATCTTCTCAAAGCTTGCGTCTTCACCAAGCATTGCCGCACCAAGTACCCCATGCCTCATATAAACAATGTACCTGGGACCCCCAGCCCAGCCCTGCGTATGATTGGAGGGTGGATGGCTAGGGCATGGCAGTCCGCTCTTGACCCAGGGGCGGTGTATGGGTGGATGGATATGGGTAAGGGTGGATGGATGAACCTAGCATTTATAATTCAAAAACGTTGGTGTATCGCGGTGAATAAATTAGGTATAGTGCAGCCAGCAAGGGTCACGTTATTGGCTTATTTTGCTTTACATGTTTGGTTCATTCATTTGTTAAACGATGGTCTCCCGCGTTGATAAATAGGTTTCATGCAGCCTATGTGTAAATTAAGAATCTGTCTCTACCACTTTCTCTTTCCTTCCACTGTTCGGTGTGCAACTAGGTTACATGGCTCCATCTAGATGTTTGCTACAATATTATAGCGTGTTGGGCGGGTTGACTTCGCACGTCATGTATCAAGAAGTTGGTCCCTATTGCAGCCTAGCATGCCACAATATGCAATACATATGGCGCGTACCCAAGCTTTTTTGAACTAAAACATGTCATATCTTCCTCGTCAGTATTGTTGTTTACCCAATTTGTTTACCCAATTTCGGCCTTTATGGCCGGGTTTGACAGCCCTTGGCCAGAAAAAAACCGCCAGGGATGTTCAGGCCAGTCATGGCGGGACATCCAACGCGGGGTCAGGCCAGTCATGGCGGGACATCCAACGCGGGGTGAGAAAAAAGCCGCCAGGGATGTTCAGGCCTTTCAGGGCGGGACATCCAACGCGGGGTGAGAAAAAAGCCGCGTTGGATGTTCAAGCCAGTCAGGGCGGGATATCCAACGCGGGGTGAGAAAAAAGCCGCGCTGGGGATGTTCAGGCCAGTCAGGGCGGGATATCCAACGCGGGGTCTAAAAAAAGCCTGCCAGAGATGTTCAGGCGTTTCATGGCGGGACATTCAACGCGGGGTTGGAAAAAAGCCGCCAGGGATGTTCAGGCCAGTCATGGCGGGACATTCAACGCGGGTCAGAAAAAAGCCGCGCTGGGGATGTTCAGGCAGTCATGGCGGGACATCCAACGCGGGTCAGAAAAAAGCCGCGCTGGGGATGTTCAGGCCAGTCATGGCGGGACATCCAACGCGGGTCAGAAAAAAGCCGCGCTGGGGATGTTCAGGCCAGTCATGGCGGGACATCCAACGCGGGTCAGAAAAAAGCCGCGCTGGGGATGTTCACGCCAGTCATGGCGGGACATCCAACGCGGGTCAGAAGCCCCGCTGGATGAATTGGCTGACCTGGCTCTCACGCGACAAGGCAAAGATGCGATATTTCCAAGGGTTTTAGGGTTTAGAGTCTGTGTGCAGGGTTTCAGGCCCGTGGCTGGGAAGGGAACACTTGGGTATTATTAGTGTGTGGTCTGCGCCGTAGACTTTGTCAATGGCCATAGCCCCAAGCCACCGATGCCATACAACATGTGACATGTGGCTCAGCACTCGACAGACAGCCTAGGTGCTCAGAGTCTGACGGTCGCCTCGGCCCAGTGCCTGTGCCAGGTAGGCCGTCTGTCTCAGAGTACAGCCAGTGCCAAGTAGGCCGTCGGTCTCAGAGTACAGCCGGTGCCAAGTAGGCCGTCGGTCTGAAAGTACGGCCTGTGCCAAGTAGGCCGTGTGTGTCTCTGCGCGCCTACGCCAAGTAGGCCGTGTGTGTCTCTGCGCGCCTATGCCAAGTAGGCCGTGGGTCTCTGCGCGCCTATGCCAAGTAGGCCGTGTGTGTCTCTGCGCGCCTATGCCAAGTAGGCCGTGGGTCTCTGCGTGCCTATTCCAAGTAGGCCGTGTGTGTCTAGAGAATTGCTTTTAACTATGTCTACATATATGTCTAGTTTGATAGCAG